>VZRZ01007418.1:310-24517 GCA_013398175.1 Climacteris rufus | reverse complement strand
CCCAGAACTGGACACAGCACTCGAGGTGTGGCCTCACCAGTGCCCGGTACAGAGGGACAATCCCTGCCCTGGTCCTGCTGGCCACTCTATTGCTGACACAGGCCAGGATGCCATCAGCCACCTGGGCACACTTGCTGGCTCAAGGACAAAGGTTAAATGGGCTGCTGATCCACTGAGGCTCTCAAGCACAGCGTCACGGCCCCATCATTTCCTAATGCTCCCCGTTTTAGTCTACAGGCTGCCTTGGCTTTCCTGGAAGAGAAGCATCCTTCCCTCACACCTCACCGACAGGATTCCTCATGCCTACCCTGAAACACAGCCTCTGAGCCCCTTAGAGAGCAGGACTCTGTCATTGTGAGTCACAGTGACTAATTTCCTACCACCCCTCACGGCTGCACAAAGCCAATTGTCCGGCCGGGGTCCTGCCCACTCGGCACAGGCTCTAAACCCTGCCCCTGCCTCGCTACATTGTTCAAGGTCTTCCTCTCCCTTCTCACCATCCCTCTCACCCCTGATTACAACATTCTTCCTCTTCCCACAGGCCACTGATTTCACATTTAGTAGAAAGGCAAAGGAAGGGTTAGAGCTATAATAAAGCTGTAACATCCCAGATACAAGAACAGATCAGTATAAACTTTCTAAGCCTGACAAGTCCCTTTGGCCACCCAGGTATTACAGACCCAAACGAGACAGTATTTGCACACGTGGCTCACCAGCACATTCTGCAGGTAACATTCCAGGAATCCAAGACCCCAAGGCTTAGAAAATCCACCCCAATGTAGCATGTAAAACAAAACAGGAACAGCCAAATAAACCCACTGCCTAAGCAGAGACAAGTCACAAAGCAACATATGGAAGAGCTTCCTTCCAGAGAGGGTGTAAAAACTAATTGGTGTGTATTCTTTCCAATCATACACACACGCTGCAAGCAGTTTTGCTGGCTGTCAAGTGTAACTATATTTAAAACCACAGTGTTTCAAGATCCTGATGAAAAGCAGATTTAATGTTGGCACCCTAGAGAAACTTTTAAAATAAGTCAATTTTAAAACTGCAGATTGCAAGAAAGATGAAAATGGATTTAAATATAGGAAAGGAAGTATTTGCATTTGGCTCGTGCTGGAACCACAGCAGCAGCTCTAACTGCATACACTGAACTTACACCTGGGCCTTGCTGTATCAGTGTTTGAGTGTGCCAAAACACACTGACAAAACAATGATTGTGTCCTGCTTTAAAGCTGTAATTTAAGAACAGAATACACAAATGTTTCTGCTGATGCAAAAAAAAAAAAAGCTAAGAGCTGTAGCCAGCCTAAACATAGAACTTCTGAAGACTACCAGTTGAAAAAGTAGGAAAAAGAAATCAGTGTATAGTAGAAGATAATATTCAAAATTACGCAGAGGACTGATTTGACTGTCTCTTCTCTCAGCACTCAGAACATATACAGAAGATACAAATGGATGGAACACATCTCATGGCATCCTTACTATTCCAAGCAAGTCCCATTTTTGCCTCTAAGCATTTGCTATTTCTCCAGACTGCAAACCAGAACCACCTGACCCACCTCCATCCATTTGCTCTAGATATATTGAAAACAAACACGTGATGTAAATCCTTCACGGTAGGGCCTCAGCTACAGAACACACACACATTTATTGTTATGGAAGGCTCAAAGATCACTCCTAGGCAGAGTAATTAGAAATCACTGTCTTTAACAACCAAGCATGTTATACTTACGAACTTCGTGCACCGTGATGGCAACACCTTATACTGGATTACACAAATCCACTGCCAGAAAGTTTTCTTATTGAGGAGGGAAGAGTTCAGCAGGTTACAACACTGCCATTCTCAGAAAACAAATAAGGATTTTATAATTTTTTTTTAAAAAACAGTAATTTGAGTAAATTAAGCATATTTTTCTAATGTCATGGATCTCTAACCTGTTGATCTCCAAGCATCAGTTCTCCATTTTACAGGAGTGCTAAATCTTCCTCATGATGATGAAAAGCACTTCATTGTGAAACACCTTCCTAGAACAACATAGCCCTATCTCTATCAGATAGGAACTTCTCTTTTGCTGTCCTGCCTACCATTTCCAGTGCACCCATGTGGGGCTACTGCTACCAGGCACACCTTTTCTCCCCAGCAGGACTATCAGTTGGACGCCACAGTCATCATTTACCACAAAAGTCTGTGTAACAACACCCTCTACTCCCTCCTATGTTTCCTGAAAACTAATTCTTGCTGGCCAACAGGAGAAGGCAACAGCCTTGTTTCTGCACAGCCAGATCCTCCACCTGACACTTTCCACAGGAGCCTTTCTTTATGTCACAGAGAGAACTGCACAGACACACAAAGCCCTACATTTTTTTTTCATCTTTAAGCGATGACACCAAGAGAGCAGCTGTACCAGGCCACCAACATGCTGGCAGCTCCTTCAGCCATTTCATTCAACCTGTGGGCCACGAGAGGTTCTCCAGTGGCCAGCATGACTACACACACTGCAGACACCCTCAGGTGAGTGCATGGAGCACACAAGGTGTGGCAGGCAGCCTGACAGGAAAGCAGGATTCCTTTAGGAAGCAGGACAATAAAAAAACAAACGCTTCTCTGCAACCTGCTTTAGTTAGCCCTGCAAGCCTGGAACACAAACATTCACTTTCACTGACACCAGCTGTAAAAGACCCGGGACCTGCACACATTTTCAGCTTCAGCTCCCAGCCAGGTCTGGCCTCTCGCCTGACTCATGCCATGCAGTCACTTCTGGCCGAGCTCAGCTCTATCTCACAGCCCGATCGCCCCGAGCAAAGAAAAGGAGAAGAAGAACAGGCTGCTTGCAGCATATTGCCTGCTCTGGACCCTCATTACATAATGCTAAAACCAAAGTTCATTAGCGACCAGCCACACTTGGAAATAGCACCCCCAGCACTGCCACTGCCGCTCGCAGAGTTCATCCCACAAAAGGCACAAACCTCGGCTCATTGCTGCGGCCCACACAGCCCCAGCACCGAGCACAAGGACCCACAGTCTCCAGTGTCAACAGGTGTTGCGTTCTTATTCAAAATATTTATTTAGCCAGATTCCTCCTATTATTCCCAGGCCAAGATGGTCTCATAAAGCAGGGCCAAGACGGGACTGGATTCAGCGAGCTGCCTGAGAGCTCTTTTAAGAGCACAAACACTACTTCAGCATATAAGCTAAGGAAAGAATGGCACAGTTGGAGCCTCTTGACTAATTCTCCTGTTTATATCCAAATAAGAGAGCACTGTGGAACTTCTCTCTCCCCTTGGCAAGCCGTGAATTTCACTTGGACGCAGCCAAACCCTAGAGATGGGACCTTGTGGCTACCCCACAAAAGATTTTGGCCAGAAAGAGTACCAAGGACATGTGGTTGAAAGCGGACCAGAAGCACAACAAGGGTTTGTGCACTGACATCTCGGCGAGGACGGAGCGCCTGCCTGGGCAGAATGAAAATCAGCGTCCCCGGGCTCCAGGACGGGTCCGCGCCAGCCTCCCGCGGGACGGAGGCGTCCCGGGCCGCAGGGACAGCGATGCCGTGGGACGGACCACAGCCTCTGTGGGGAAACGCGATTTACAGCCCTGAGAGAGCTCCGAAAGCGGAGCCCGTGTCCCTTCCCCCCGAGGTTCCAGGCAGCTCCCAGGCCCGCTCCCCGTGCCGGCGGTGGGGGCGAACGGCCGGACCGCCCGGGCCGTGTCACGGCCCCCGCACCCCCGCGCTCGCCGCCCCCCGCTTGCCTTGAGCTGGGACTTGGAGACCTTCCCGCTGCGGTCGAGGTCCAGGGCGGTGAAGGCGTGCCAGATGGACTTGAGCAGCTCCTCCTTGAGCCCCACCATGGCCGGCCCGCTCCCGGCCCGCGCCCGCCGCCGCTGTGCCCCCGCCTGCGCCAGCCCCGGGGGCGGGGGCCCGGTCCTGCCCGGCCCCGCTGGCGCCGCCCCGGGAGCCGCGTCCCGTCCCGTCCCGGCGGCAGCGGGAGCTCGGCGGGGCGGGCCCTCAGGCGGGGCTGCGGGTGCAGCCTGCTCCCCAGAGAGCCCTCAGAGCTTTCTCTCGTGTCGCCGTGCTGCCTTTGCGCTCATGAGGAAATACACACGGCTAAACGGACAAGTGCTTGTTGGATTTTGTCCTTTTCAGTTTATTTCTGAGGGCTTGCTCGAACATGGATGGATAAATTAACGTTTGTCACTTTACTATTCCTCAGTGCTGTTAAGATACTGTCTAGGGTTTTCACATCAGTGGAGATAGTCAAACAGTTTTCTCATTGTGATATGCCAATAGATAGATAAAATAAGTACTACATGGTAATGAAAGCTGCCATGAAAATATCAGTGAGCCAGACACTCTATCTTTCCAAATAATTCCCCTCTAGAATAGTGTAGTTTTCCAAAGAATGGGAATACAACTGAGTCTGTGAATGGAATTTATGAAAGTCTCAGGTCCAACGTTCCCAGCAGGGTATACCTCTAGAGGAGAGCAGCTTTCCTCCTGGAATTTTTCTGTCCTAAGACTGTCAAAAAGCAGCCTGGTTAGAAGGCTGCCCCACAGCTGGAGAAAGTGCAGTGCAGTGCCAGTGCTGAGGGAGAGCTAAGAAAACCTCCTCCTCCACTACTCCTAGAGCAGAGGCCAGACAAAACTTGATCACAAGGACAGAGTTGTGGTGTTGGGAGGTTTTTTTTGAGGGTTCTTGGGTGTTTAGGGTAGGTTTTTGTGTTAAGTCCTCTTTAATGCTGTGAATTGGGAATAAGCACTGAGAAGGCAGCTAAGAGAAGGCAGCTGCTGCACGAGGACTTCAGCTGAGATTAATACAACAAAATAAAAATACGCATAATTTCTTTTGTATTTTGTAGGAAAAGCAAATTACTATTTATGATGTATGTGCTGTGATCTCAATGGTCCTTTTTTTCATATATGAAGTCCCTATTTTTTTGGCTAAGTGGTGTGTTAGTTGGTCTACTTAGTCAAAAAAACCTCTTCAGACAGGCTTTGGAGAGAGAAAGAATTGAATCACCTTTTTGTACAACTTGATGGATGTCTTTGGCATTTCTATCTGAACAGCAAATACCATAAACCATGCCAGCAACACAGCCAGGATCCAAACCCCAAATGCACTGAAGCCCTAGGCTCAAATATGAGCCACCCAGTGAGAGCACTTCCAGAGCTTATTTTGCAGAAAAGGACAAAGAGTGAGAAGAGGTGAGGGATGGTGAGCATGGCCTAACCATCAGAAGGTGCAAAACACTCTGATACTTACTGACTGACAAAGGCTGAGAAAGAGGACTCTTGCATGCAGTATTTCCTGCAATTGATAGCAAAGCTCACCATTTTCTGTCTCTCTGTAAGTGTTGAACCCACATAGCTTGCTTTGAACACTGCATGTGACTGTCATTCAAAGAACACAGCCCCATAAGGTTTCATTTTCATGGATTTTAAGCAGAACCATTAAGATCCTAAATTCAAGACACATAATAAACAAAAGGGGGGGAAAAGTCAATTTTTGTCCCATTTTAGTATTCAGCCAACTGCGTCATAAGAACAAAATAACACTCTAAGTGAAATAGTTCTGGCAGGTACAGTTTGATGACTGTTTTGTACCAGGTGGTGCTGATTTCTTATGATCCCAGTAAGAAAGGCACTCAGATTCTAAAGTGTCACTTAACATACCATTTATTGCAGCCAACATTATAATGGAGAGAACGGTATAGATAACCTTACATTCCTTCAGGAGCTCTGGGCTGTGCAGCATCAAGCAGTTCTGTGAACAAGGTGCAGCACGTCACACACCTCCTGCCCATGGAAAAGTTACACCATTTTGGTAATTCAAGCTATTACAGGATTTTCTTACAAGAAAACAACTCTATACCTTGTTTCTACTGCCACACATACAGGATGTTCCCACCAGGCCCTCTTGCTGCCGTTTTCAGATAAAGGGCAGGACATGCAGGGGGTGCAATCACCGGTACCAAACAGGAGCTGCCCACAGGCTCCTCTGGGAAAATCAACCAGGCAAATTGGTCCCCCGTGGGCCTGGAGGCCAGGATGGACAGACAGCACAGCTCAGCAGGCACAGGCTTAACTTACACAGATCACTGATCCTCCAAGTACAGGGCTGCTGGTCAGGACCAGGGCAGACAAGCAGATAGCAAAGTCCACTGTAGGAAGCACTTCTAATTCTCATAGATGATAATTCACAAGGTTAGTTTTCTGTGTGAATTGGAGACTAGAATTATCCATCTGTTTCTGGTAAATTTTATTCTTTAGAGATGTTATAGTCTCTCAGTAGCACAGTCAATTGTCAAACACAACCTGCCTTATTCACCAGGCATATCCTAGCAGCTTTTCCCCCCTCATTTTCCTAACCTCTTTCTCCATAATCTATTCAGATATTTAGAATCCACAAACAATTATTTATGCTCTTTCCTCAAGATGGATAGTGTAAACTGTATGATTAACATTTAAAAAATATTTAGATTAAATTTCCTAATGAATCTGATATGCTAACATTATAGCTAACATTAATACTACCAGGAACATCTTCCATCCTGAAATACATTGGCATTTCTCCAATTTGACCCCAGCTATTCCACTTAAGAAGGAAAGAGACAACTTTTGTATATGCAGATAATTTGTTAGCTGAGCACCCACAAGTAATGACAGAACATCCTTATTAAAGTGCATTAAAATACAGTTAGATTCTCTGAAAAGTCACTGGAAAAAAGCAATTAATGTAGTTTATACATGAATCTCCTAATCGCAGGGACTTAATCTCTGCTTTGAACAGAGTTCAGTGATTTTTTGGCAGTTTGGATTTTTTGTAAAAACAATAGAGTGGAAAAATGAAATTAAAACAAAACGCCCCACAAATTGTAAAAAAAACAACAACAAAACCCCACCACGCCTACACACATAAAAACCAACCAACCAACAACCAAAAACCAACCAACCAACTAAATAAAAAAAAAACAAAAAATCCCACCACAAAACTCCCCCACCAAAACCCTGTGTGCTGCCTCTCATTTTCTCTTCATTCTTTTTGCTGGCTTCTGTAATTCCCAATTTAAATGCCATGCTAAAAACCTTTGCCAGAACAGGATTTGTTTTCCACTCAGAATATAAATAGTTCCATTCAGGTCACTGGGTTAGCAGTCCATGCTTAAATATTTCATTAAAATGAGTGGTTTACACAAGTCTCAGCTGCTCCAGCACTTGATAGGTTAATCCAAAGGATACTTACAAGTTATGCATAGTACATGATTTTATATAGTCATACTCATATTTAAAATTGTTTTTATAGGATTGAACTGAGTAAAACCAGTTAAACTGAAGTTCATGTGCAGACAAACTTGCTGTGGAACGAAACCTTTGTTTTTTATGCTTACCCAAAATAGCTTTAACAAAGTTACAGGACTAACTGGATCCACACCCAAAGTGTGAGTTATTTTAAGCAAGCCTTCTGTTTTGATATGCTAGTCTGGATCTTTGCTTATCAAAGACTTTACATTCTCAGCCTTTGAAGATAAGATTGACATGTAATCCATTAAAGATTAATTAACAGCGATCACACTTAACCAAGAAACCCTTGATAGCACTACATAAACTCTAAATTGCTTATGTGGCACAAAAGCAAGTTCTGATGTAACTTCACATACTTCTGCTTTTCCTGAAAGTTGTCTGAGATCTCAGCAACTTTATTTTAAATCTCTGCTTATTCTAATTTTGTTTGCTCACCACGGTTAAAAACATGACTGAAGGGAGGGAAAACTGGCTCAGTCTCACAGAGTGACTCACAGTTTCAGGAAGGAGCTTTAGTTAGACCCTGCTGAGGCTCAGCCTTAAGGGGTCAATCACTTTTCTCTCAGTCCTCTTTGCAGAAGCTTAATTACTCCTTGTTAGCCAAATAATAAGTATTTGTCAGGGAAGTTCTAACCAGAGGAAAGATTACGCACTTGAACCGTTACTAATTTTGTTTTATGCCACTGAGTCAGTTAAACTGACATCAAGGAAAGAATTCAGGCACTTCAGTAACTCAGTTTTCTGCTCATTGTTAGCCCAAAATCTTCCCAACCTTGGCTGGACCAGTCATTTTCATTCTCCCCAGGAAAACTAAATGGAAGCAAACAGAAATTGAAGGCCATTATGCCAACTCTGCAGCAAACTGTGTTTCCAGTTTCTGCCACTTCACAGTGATGTTTCAGTAGAAAATAAAACTGAAGCAAGTGCTGGTGTTTATTACCAATGTGTTAGTTTCTGAATAGACTAGTCCTGGCATAAAACATCTGAAGGAAACATTGGGGGAGAGCATAAAAAACAGTAAATCTATTTGACGTTATAGCATGACCCAATCCTCAAGCCATCTGAGGAATGTGTTTTTTCTGTTATTTTAAAATACTTTAAAAAGTTTTATCTCTGGCCTTATGCACATGCTTCAACATTCTCACTAAAACTATATAGAAATTAAGCATAAAAATTGTTTTAAGTGAAAGAGGAAGCAGCATTAGATGCTAAATCAGAATGGCAGTTCAGCCTCTTCTATTAAAAAAAAAAAAGTGAATTTTCCATTCACTTCTAAGACTTTTAGAGCAATTTTTAGAGGAATTAGAGCAAGGCACACCTACTTCACTATAGTTTTCTATTATTTATATACATGTGCACAATACATGCATTTTTATTCAAACTTAACAAAGGAAACATAATGAAGGGGTAAAACATTAAGTTACCTTTCAGTTCCTCCCTGGTAACACACATCTTAGTCTACACTTGTAGCTGATAAGGTGTGTCTGACCAAGTTACAGAACTCACCATAGAACAGAATACCACAGATACTTTACCTGCAGAGAGGAAGGGGAAATTAAATCCCATGTGTGTTGCAGCAACCATCTGATACCATCTTTTGGGATGGAAGCTGGAAAGATAAATAGTCAATGGAAAAAGCCATTTAAGCAGGGTGAATGTAGAAGAGAGTTAATCCAAATCATAGGAAAGGCTGGAAAGACCTCTAATATCACTGAGCCCAGCTGTTAACCCAGCACAGCCACGTTCACCAATAAACCATTTCCCTAAGTGCCACGTACATGGTTTTTAACTTCCAGGCATGGTGATTCCACCAGTTCCCTAGACAGCCTGTTCCAATGCCTAACAACCTTTGCAGTGAAGAAATTTTTCCTAATTTCCCATCTAAACCTTCCCTGGAGCAGCTGAAGGCCATTTCCTCTTCTCCTACCAACTGTTATCTGGGAGAAGAGACTGATTCCCTTCTACTGGCTCCAACCTCCTTTTGAGCAGTTGTACACAGGGATGAGATCATCCCTGAGCCTCTTTTTCTCCAGGCTAAACACCCCCCGCTCCTTCAGCTGCTCCTCATAGGACTGGACACAGCACTCGAGGTGTGGCCTCAGCAGTGCCCAGGACAGGAGGACAATCCCTGCCCTGATCCTGCCAGACACATTATTCCTGATCCAGGCCAGGTGTCATTGGCCTTCTTGGCCACCTGGGCACAGCTGGCTCATGTTCAGCCACTACTGACCAGCACTCCCAGGTCCTTTTCCACTGGGCAGCTTCCCAGCCACGCTGCCCACAGCCTGCAGCACTGCCTGTGGTTGCTGTGACCCAAGGGCAGGACCTGTCACTTTGCCTTGTTGAACCTTATACAATGGCCTTGGCCTGTCAATCCAGCCTTGACTCAATGCCTGCAAGATCAAAAGGAGTTTAAAATCCTGTTTGCTAAGGCATAGATCAAATATATGGGGAGATTCTGCCCTGAACATCTTAACATCTAAGTAGATGAGAGTGAAAAGAGGCAAGAGAAAAGAGCTGCAGAGGTGGAAACGTCACCTAAGGTTGGTGAGACTACTAAAGGTTGGGAATAAGAGGTGTTTCCCCTGTTCCCCCATCCCTATCCTGCAAAACACCTTGCCTAAAATACTTTCATTAGTGGTGCCTTCTGCTGTCTCTAAGTCAATAACTGACCAAGATCATCTCCTTCAGGATGCAGGCTGAACACACAGAATCTTCCTGTGCAATTCAGTAACAGCAGCAGGTTGTGTGTCCATTAGCCCACTGGTCTGGCAGCAATCCTAGGGACACAGAGGGGCATTAGTCAGTCAGGCCAGCCAGTCTGCTTTCATCTTGAGTCAAACAGAAATCAGTTGAGACCAGCACGATTATTCAGATGTCATGCTAAATGCTGAAGTTGTCTATTATAAGGGAGTCAAATGACTGGCAAAAGGAAAATCTTTGAAACCAGTTCTTCAGATGTTTCAAGACTATCCAGAAACTCGGTTCAATTTTAGGCGTGTGCAACCTCAGATCTCTGAGCAACATGTTAAACAATAATAAATTGCTTCCTGTTTAATTAGGCGCAGCAATATTCTCTCCTCAGGGCACCTCCCTTTCCCTTAGCCCAGTTCCATTATACTTTGGGAAGATAGCATCTTCATCCAATTCCAACTGTTCAGACAGAAGTGGGACCTCTGTTTCCTATGTGCTGTCCTGCCCAGTTTCTTCCTGCTTTCTTTGTGCTGCGTTTCTTGAGCTGGGAACCTTGGGTCGGCTCGGCAGCGCTCCCTCAGAGGCTTCCCAGGCTTCACTGGAAGAAAGGAGGGCTCAGGCAGGGCTCAGCCTTGCTTTTGACTCTTGCTGGCCATGTTTAGACCTGGCTCCTCAAGCCCAGCAACAGCAGTGGTATTTGTAGGTAGCACACACACAGAGGTTTATTAAACATGCACACATTACACACCAAACCACAGATACAGTGACATCGTGAGGGGGCCTTTCCCAAGCCTACACAACCAAAGGGGTGACTGTGGATGAAAAAATAAAAGACACTTACCTGGGCTACTGCTGGCAAGAATGCTCAGTCACTGCTGCAGAACAAGATAATAGTTTCTAGCAATCAAGGTCGAGTGTCATACAGCACACAAACACTTCAAAGACAAAAAGTCAGTGTACAGTTAACAATTTTGTCCAGCAGGTGTTGCTGGAAACTACAAAACACATTCAGACAAGGTCCAGTTGGACAGCTTTTGGGAGGGTGTCAAACACACACGGTGCTCCACTGTGCCAGACCAGCAAGGGCAGGATGCCTAAGTGTACTTTTAACCATGAAATTCTCAATGTTATGGTCTAAAGTAATGCAACCTATGATATTGAAGTCCTACTTTGGAATATACAAGCAGTGCCTAACTCCATTTCTAAGTGGAGCTTGTTTACAACTTCATTAAAAAGCCAAGTTGACAGTAAGGTTTTCAGGGTCTACATTTTACTGATCCAGAGCCATCCCAAGTAATAAGACAACAGGATGCTTGAAAACTGAAAAATGAATCCAACAAAAATCATCCAAAAAATCTAGACAACTGCTATGTGTCAATAGCTTAACAAAAACAAAACAAATAAAGATACAAAGATGACCTGCAGTTGTATTTTGACAGTAATGGCATAAATAGAATTTCATATAATGTTTGAGCAGCAGATGTGACTCAATACTTAACTATCGCATTTATGGTTCAATTATAGTAGTTTAGCCTGCAAACCCATTGGTATTTCTACAATCAGTGGAAAGGTTTGATTGCAAGATGAATTATCCAAAAAGTGAATCCTTGATACTTGAAATTAATTTTTCAGTGTGAAGTGGTGTCATTCCTTTACAGGAAACAAAGTCTCTAAGAGCTTTAGTCCACCTGGTGGACACCACCTGGTCTTTGGGCACAAGATGCAGCAAGACTGGGCAAGATGAGGCAGGTAGTGTTGGCCAGTAATGCATCATTTGGAGATGGAGAAGACAAAGGAGCAGACAAATGTCTAGAGGAGGTGGGGATATGAAATTCCTGCTTTCAGGTATTCTTAGATTATCTTTAAATTCTTCAAGAAAATTGTGTAGCCTGATCAAAAAAGTTAAGCTATGATGCTACATCTCTGTTGGAAATTTAAGCTAAATGAATTCTGGAGAAAAATGGTTAAGCATTAAATGTAGCTATTTTGAAGAACATATTTGCCACCCAACACTAATTCTTTCTTCTTAAATTGAGATAAAGCTTTCTTCAACTGATATCCAACTTTACATTTTTGTGAGAAGTGAGTAGCTTCTTCTTCCACCCAAAAAGGCAACTTGCTCAACAATGAACAAGTTTTGCTGAAGTATTGTTTTTGAAATGAATTTGTAAGGTACCAAAATTACTGTAAGATTCTATTAAAAAAAGAAACCCCCTTCAATGTCAGTAAAAATAGATACCACTTCTTACTCAGCAAGCATCTGAATCATGAATCACTGGATGCTGGGAATATTCATGGGAAGCATTAACACACACTTCCCAATTCTCCGCTTCTTCCCACTAGCCACCGTTGCAGCCAGGATTCACTGCCTCACCATTGGCCACCAGGAAGGCTCATGGAAATTTGAGATAAAATTTCACCATTCTTATTGCTCCCTGAACTACTTTAAAACCCTGAAACTCCTTTGTAAGCACTGTCCTTGGCACACAGGTAAAAGTTAAAACATCTAAAGTCACTGCAGTCACATCGTTTAATCTGGGCACCCTTTCAATGGCACAACCTGTGACCAGCACTAGAATAGACCCATAGAATCCTTTAGATTGGAAAATACCCTTAAGATCATGGAGTCCAACCCAGCACTGCCAGGTCCACCACTTAACCATGTCCCTAAGTGCCACACCTACACGGCTTTTGAATAACCCCAGGGATGGTGACACCACAACTTCCCTGGGCATCCTGTTCCAACGCCTAACAACCCTTTCTGTTTCCTAATATCCCATCTAAACCTCTCCCGGCACAACCTGAGGCTGTTTCCTCTTGTTCTCTCTCTTGTTACTTGGGAGAAGCAGCCGACCCCCATCTGGCTACCGCCTTCTTTCAGGCAGTTGTAGAGTGATAAAGTCTCCCCTGAGCCTCCTTAACTCCAGGCTGAACAGCCCCAGCTCCCTCACCTGCTCCTCACCAGACTTGTGCTCCAGACCCTTTCCCAGCTCCATTGCCCTTCTCTGGACACACTCCAGCCCCTCAATGCCTTCCTTGCAGTGAGGGGCCCAGAACTGGACACAGCACTTGAGGTGTGGCCTCACCAGTGCCCAGGACAGGGGGACCATCCCTGCCCTGGTCCTGCTGGCCACGCTATTCCAGACCCAGGCCAGGTGCCATTGGCCCTCTTGGCCACCTGGGCACAGCTGGTCCCCATTCAGCCTCTGTTGCAGCCCTCCCAGCTCCTTTTCCACTGGGCAGTTTTCCATCCATTCTGCCCCAGCCTGTAGCTCTGCCTGGGGTTATTGTGACCCAAGAACAGGACCTGGTGCTTTGCCTTGTTGAACCTCCTGCAGTGTCCTCAGCCCATCGATCCAGCCTGGCCAGATCCCTCTGCAGCGCCTTCCTGCGCTCCAGCAGATCAACACTCCCAGCCAACCTGGTGCCATCTGCCAGACTGAAGGAGCCTCTTGTCCAGATCATTAAGGTGTTAAACAGGACCAGTCCCAACCCTGATCCCTGGGGGACACCACTGGTGACCAGCCCCAGCTGGATGTAGCTCCATCCAGCACCACTCCCTGTGCCCAGCCATCCAGGCAGTTCCTTACGCAGCCAGGAGCACAGCCCTCCAAGCCCACAGCTTTACTGCCCAAGGCTCGTTTGCACAGCACTGCCTGTACTGATGTTACAGGCCTCTGAGAATGGGGGATGCAGGACACAGAACTATCATGGGTAGAACAAAGTTTTTTGCACTGTAGGGGAAGAAAGGCTTAAGTTCACTGATCCCCCACCAACTGGTATTTCTTTTGATAAGTATGCTTAAAGAAAGGTCTCATTTAATGTAGATGAACATTAGAACACTCTAACAAAACCATATATTCTAAGTTCTCTCACAAACAAGACAGGACTACCATATAAAGTAAAAACTTAAATGTATTTCAACTATCAGTTTTTACTGATAAATGCATATTCAGTTATCTTAAACCAAGACTCACTGTCATACATGAATAGAACTGAGAACTCTCAAGCAGCTATTTTTTGCTAATTGCAAAGCTGAATTTTATGATAGTCCAAATCAAATGCAGCTTCTGAGTCACCTGCAATTCTTTAATACAAGGCAAAAACTTCCACAAGAGACTGATCTATTAAACCTTTATTTACTGTGTCTCTTCTTGACATTTGCCTCCATACCACAGAATATGCCATTGCTGTGTTCCTCAAACTATTCCAATTCCTCCCACCATTTTCTTCCCAACTTCTAAATAAGCAAATCTCTTCCCATTCTCAGCAATTCATGAGTGTTTTCTTCCTTACCTCAGACCCAGGTTTTTCTTCACATAGTTTCTAGTCCTCCATCTTCATGAGTTCCACTTCTTCCAGGGGTTTCATCTTCCCCAATGCAATACCATTCCTGAGGCTGCAGAGACAGACTGCTATAGGCACTAATGCACAGATCAGGGTGCTTCTAACTAACAGCAAGTAACTGATCTCAGTACCACTCTCATGACAGGGAACCACAAGCACTTGGCATGAGTGGGAAGCAGATCTCATCAAGACTTGCCATAGTATATTCCTGACCCAGTATTTTATATCCACAACTACAAAGTTAAATCAGTGTTAAACGGTATTAAACAAAGAGAACTCTTAACTTTAATTTTCAAATTCAACACTAGTAAGAACAAATAGAGCACAAAAGGGAAACATTGTTTTAAGTAAAATGAATGAAGAAACAAGCCAGTAATTAGAACAGTTCTTCTGTCAGCCCAGGTTCAATATCACATTCTGTTCCACGTTTTGGAACTTTAAACTGAATAGTTAAGCTGTGTCTGTTGGCATCCCAAACTGCAGTTTCAGTATAGTACACTATAAGCGTGATCAAACTTATGTACATAAACAATGAAAAACAATCTGAACACACTAAATAACTATTTACAAGTATTTCAACATAAAAAACCAAACATATAATAGCCTCAAGAATGGGCAACTGAAGAAAATATGAACATTCAGAGAACCTTATTAGAAAGAATAACAAAATATCAATAGCAAAGACATTACCAATTGCACTACACTAATACAGAGTCCAAATATTAAATTGGTGCATTTTTTCACAATGCACTAGCTTTGAGAGAAAACTGCTGCCTTCGCTAAAATGCAGCTTACATTTGTTTCACTTAATTGTTTTAACAAGAAGCCTATTAACACAATAATGATTGTTTTAATGCTACAGTTTACAGCAAGGACATCGAACTAAAAATAGCAGCAGTTCCACATGGCACTTAATTCCACAGGTTCCTAAGCTGTGGTTTATGCAATGCCTACAAAGTGCTCCCAGTTGAATACACAAATAAAATTCACAACAAAAGTCTACCTGACGTCAGGTACATGACTGTAGGTGGCATTAAAGCCTGTCTTTCAAAATTTATTCCCCTCTGCTCCAAAAAAAAAAAAAAACAAATTAACTATCAAAGTAAGGCCTCCTCCCCCCTTCTTGCAAAGATCAGGGATATTGCTTCTTATTACAATGCTGTAACACTACAAAGCAGCACACCACTATAGTGGTTAACCCTGGGACGACGTAACATCTAACAGTGTAACCGAAAGGCTTATGGAATAACAGCCAGGAGAGTAACCGAGTCCATCAACTCAAATGGTTAATACAGCTAGAACCAGCCAGAGAGTACAACAAACCCCAGAAGCAACAGCTGTAACACTGGTGATACTGATCACAGACAGGACAGGAAACCAGGTACTGAACGCTTCCTTCAATTCCTTAGGCTTGAGTCCAGCAGAGATGCTACAGGCATCTCTGCAGTCCTTCCAGCCTCCACAGTCAGTATATGGTGAGACTCAGGGAGCGGTTCATCTTCTTGCCAATGAGGCGGGACGGCCTGCTCTGCGCTGTGGATCGCGTGGTCATCCTGTCCGTGAACAGCGCCCGCTCCTCGGCCGCCGCCTTCGCCATCTGCGCCTTCTTCAGCTCTCTGCAAGACAGGGACAGTGTCACACCCCCAGGAGCCACAGGGACTACAGGCCCAGTACAACCAGTACAGCAGTTCTGAACTGAAGCCTTTAGGTCGATTTTAGGTCATACTGAGATGGTTATGATTGGTATCCACCTGTTTCCAACCCAGAGGGCAGAAGTGGGATGCCCGTGACTTGTCTAAATGCTCTGTCTTTTGAAAAGCAAGGGGAGGAAATGACAAATTTTCCATAACTCAGATTTTGAAATCCAGCCTGTTATAAGCAGCTCAACACTTCAATTACCAGGACACAGCAGGGTGCCGTTTACTTCCTAGCACAAGGCATGTGTTAAGTCAGTGTTCATTACTGAAGTATGCCCAAATGAAGCATATTCAGCCACACCTGAACTTGCGTGGGAGACTCAGACACTTAGATGAACACAGACGTGGGTAACTGGCAACAGACAACTCAGGAAGCATCCTTTCCTTTTTGCATACCCACATCAAAAGCTTATCACTACCCTCCACCTTTTTTGCCTAACAAAAACGTGAGCCTGCAAGGCACAGTCACTGAAGGCAGCACAGGCTGTTGTCCCTGTGCAACATTCTGCCGGCTGTTCTGTTTCAGAGAATTACCAATACCCAGTCTGAGGACGAAGTCAAATAAAACTCAGGATAAAACTATAAAACAGTCCAACTAAAGAGCATGGCTACCTTTATACAAGGTTTCCTGCACATTGCTTTTCTCCTTTCCCCAAATACTGACATGGCTAAGCCTACTCCAAGAGCTAGTATTTGTAATCTCACTCCACATCTGGGTGCAAAGCAAAATCAAATTTTACAAGCTTGCTGCATATTGGTGTAGTGTATTTAGTTTTAAGTTACATATTTTAGTTTAATAAGGAATTCCCATTCTTGTAAGCTGAAGTATTATCCATTAACACCCGTGCCCCATCTAATCACCCCCACATTATCACTGTGTCAGTTCACTGCAAGAGAATGCAACCAATTTTTAGTCCTAACTCCTTGTGAACCTCAGTCACAAATGCACACACGTGTGCTCACCCAGACACCACACCATTACCAGGAAATTAAGCTTTACACTATCCTTCCACTCTTCCCTAGAAATCTTCAATTCTTGAATTCTTCCTTCCTCTGAAGAGGACAACACAAAAGAAAAGCTGAGTTTCCTTAAAAGGATTATTTTCACTGAAGATGATTTACGCACACAAGTGGTACTTTAGATGGTTCAAATGCAGGAATTAAAAAAAAAACCCCAAACCAAAATAAACAACCCTTCTCTCCCCACAGTAAGTACCTGAAGTATTTTATGGACCACTACTAAAAATTACTGTGGCTAAGTGTTCTTTTTAAACAATTTTTAGATTTATATTTACAAATATTCTTGTTGCCAGGCCAGAAGGAGTCTTCACAAAACACTCACTTTGCCAGCTCTTTCAAGTGATAGAAAAATATGTTGCCTTTTATACAAGCAACTTACCTCAGCAAATCTGTCCTTTAACAACCTTCACAAACTGTCTAATTATTCTTTCAGTGTAATTCATAATATTATAAAGATAACCATCTAATCTAGAACATCTGGTTGTGGTCAGACTGTAGTGATGGCAAGATAAGCAGGTAACAATGGAGGGAACCTGAACATGAAATTACCATCTTCATTCAAGACAAACCACTCCCAAAGAAATCAGCATTCTGTATTCCCTCATAAAAGCCTGCCTGTTATGCATAACACACGCAAAGATAACTGTAGTGAAAGAGTCAGATGACTGCTTATTAATTTACAGCTCTTTCCCTGAAACTTGAGCAGAAATCAGACTTTACTAAAGGGAATCCCTTCTTCAAGTTTTAATTCAGAGTTGAGTGTTTAAGCAAGAGATAGGACAAGATGACCTCCTGATACAAATGATTCTCTGGTAACCCAATAACACTGCTGTGTACAAGTCAAATTAGTCCAAAAACATTCCTGATGTGCCATTTCATTGGAGTTCAAAGAAGGTCATTTAAGTCATGTTTTCCAACATGCTTCAATGTACAAATGACCCAGGAAAACACAGACTCAAATCATACAGATCTGTTAGGTTATACCTGTCACACGCATGGTGCTTGAAACACTTTTTAAAAATTGGAATGTTTAGCATGCCTTGAATACTAAGAGTGCTTTGAGATTCCCTTAGAGTGCTCAAGCAGTTCCTTCTGTGGAGAGAGTTCCTGTTAAAGTTCCATGACCCACTTTGTACTCTCAGGTATGTACATGCATACAGATTTGTGGATCTCACACACACACAAGGACACTCCTGTTTTATCATCACTTCACTGTCACGTGAAAACCTGTTAGAAACTGAGGCATACTGAAGGACCCCAAGGAAGGACTTACTTCTGCAAGAGTGAGTTTTTGAATTTTTCAGCATTCAGCTCTATCCGGAGCTGCTCTGCACTCTTTTTTGCAGCAGAGAGAAGCACTGAATGCTTGACCAGTGCCACAGCTGAAGGCCTTTTCTCGGGATCAGGATTGATCATAACCTTAGAAAACAGAAAATAGGCATTCTTATTAAGGCAAACAATACAATAATTACACTTATCAGTGAGCCACAGTACAAGGGTTCTCACCTTAAGTAAGTCTAGTAATTCTTGGGAAAGCACTTGTGGTAGTCTGGGTAGTTTTCCTTGCCGGATTTCATGCCACTGGTCCCCATTAGTTGGAAGTGGTTCAGCACCAGCAGCACAGACAACAGTCAGGGCAAGAGCAAAAATATCTGCCTTTGGCAAATGAGTGTAATTCTTGGAAAAATAAAAGCAAATTTACTAATTTTTCTAAAGGAAACAACAGACAGGCCTAATATCACTGTTTTGCACAAGGAGAACAGTTACCTCTTGTAGGACTTCATTTGCAAGGAAACGGCTGTCACCTTCTTCCACCTGAGGACTAGAGACTCGAGTTACATGACCCAGGTCACCTGCAAAGAGAAAACAAAGTTACTTTCCAGAAGACAAACTAGATGATGCAATTCTTTTGAGCACAAGTGTGCTGCTTCTCACCTATTTTAAATATGACTCTATCAGACGACCAGTCATCATCATCACCTTCCTCTAAAGTTATACTTGGGACTGATGTCCTAGATATGAAAATATTACCTGAAAAAGAGCAGAATTGTTAAAAAAAAAATTTCTGTACAATTTTTACTTGACCTAGTTTCACTACAGTTTGCTTTAGCCATGCAGAAGTTTTATTTGTGTATCTGCCCTGTTCATAGAGTGAGAAACTTTAACTGACTTGCTGTGGCCCCTCTGCTGGGAAGGGAGCCAAGAGTTATGCAAGTAGAGTCAATTACACAAAAAGGACCCAAGATAAACTCAACAGTTTAGGTCTGCTAGCCAATTTTATAACTGACATCTTTGTGCTGCTATTCAGAACTTCAGGGAAGAATTTACAGTTAGCAAGGTGTGGCTAACTGCTCATTTTTCTACAACAGATTAAATTAACTGAGGAAATTGTCAATACAGAGTAAAGCAAATTACAAACTTACTAGGTTTGATATCCATGTGTACCAGGGACATTGAATGGATGTACTTCAAACCTCGAGCCACTTGAAGCAGCAGGTCCTTCAGTTCTGGTTCAGTAAAATAACGCATATTCCTGTAGTTTTCACTTATGGCATCTGCTAAACTGCCACCTACAACAACATTAAAGAAAACAATTTCCTTTTTTACATCAAACTGCTGATAAAGTAGTAACAACTAGCTCCCAAAATTAAGTGAATAGGTCACAAAGAACTTGCTGGCAATATACAGTAAGTGTGAAATCTAGTGCCATATCCTCTCCGTGTAGCCATGTAATAATAGAATAAGTCTCTTCTACTGTAGTTGCCACACAAATTAACAGGATATCAACACAAGGGAAAAGGCATCTCTGTCTTCCAAATCTCTGGAAGGGTACCAACAATAGCAAAATGCTTCAGAAATCAGGTTTAATATCGCTTTTTAATGGAAATTCTAGCACTTTTCTCAATTCCAGCTTCTATTATTGCACAGAAGAAAGAACAGTTTTGCTGCTTGCGAACACCTCGCTCTGTACTTCCCATATGCCCAAATATGTATGACTTGGTGTGCAAGTTTGTGCAGTTTTTGCTTCATACATCTGATACGCCTTTTCCAACAGAAAGGAACATCAGGCAAGATGGTATGAGCTACGAGTAGGGTAAACAATTCCTAACCAGTGTTAAGAACTTGCAGGTACCCATATGTCATCTTTACTTACCATTGCAATATTCATTCTGTATCAGCATGTGGTCATCTTCTGCCCAAGCAGAGTAGTACCTTACTACATGAGAATGCTGTCCCAGAACTGCATGTGCATAGACCTCTCTTAAAGCATTCTGCCTGTTAGTCACAAAAAATAACAGCACATGTGAGCATTGTGAGGTGAAATTACTACAATTTCTTATTATAATAAGTATTTCTAATAAAAATCTTCATATTCAGTTCTGTGGCACTGTAAGGCGGATTTGTATTTATATCCAAACAGCTAAAATAATTTACATTATAATAAAGACTAGGAATATGGAACATCAAAGAAACAGGGTTTGGTGTGGATAATTCTTGAGGGAGCTGCCACCATTTCCATTACATACTTGCCAACCAGCAGCAATAGCAAGCTTTGAGATGCATCATGGAAGTTTTAGGAAAGAAATAAGGATGATCATAAGCCAAGAGTGACTGAACTCAACATTCCTAACTTTTTGTGTGTCAGTCTGGTATGCAGTTTTGTGCAACTCAAACTTGTGGAGTTTTATGTTATAACTATTAGGACAGTGTGAGGAAAAATCATAACCCACAGGCTCATTCACAAATGCCAAAAAATACCCCCAAACTGACTTAACTCAGCTGCATTCACTCAAGCTGACAAGGATGAGGACTTAAGTTGGGAATATTGCATTCCTTTCCTCTCTCAAAGGATCACCACTGGAATTTCTTCAGAGTACCTCCTGCCATTAATGCAAGGAAGCGTCATTCTCACTTTGAGAACAATCTGTTTCCAAACAGAATATGGGGACAAACATCTGGTAGGAGACCAATTAGCCTTTTCTCCACAGTACTGAACAGTATTTGAGGGGTGCACGGAGAAAAAAAAAATAAAGTGGCTTCAAAATTGTATCTTTTACCTTTAATTTATGTTTGTTTTACACTTTTCTCTTAAATGCCTTCTCTAGACAGCAACACAAAGAGACACGTGAAGAAGAAACACCAAGAAGAGACTCTAAAGTTTTCAGAGCAGGAAGCACTCACTCGTCCACTGAGCCAGCCAAGGGTTTCTTGGATCTCTTTATTGCATAAATGCAGCCATCCAGCCTCTTCACACATTTAAACACAGAACCAAATTCACCAGATCCAATCTTCTCCAGCTCATGGAATTCGGTTGCATATCGTGACTTCATGTTACTTTCTGTTATTGTTATCCTCTGCAAAGATTACCAAGGAAGACACTTAGAACTGCAGATGCACAAACTGCCAAAATTAGAATCAAGTTCTACACATTAAGTACCTTAGCAGGTCTCATGGTTTCCTCTTCAGGCTCTCCATCACTCGGTTCCATGTCCTCTCCACAAGAGCTGAAATTCGCACCAGAAATAACGTGGTTTAAGTAAACTTAAAACTGAAGTCCAGCACCTGTAGATTTTCTCTGAGATCTAATACTCCCTTTCCACCTACATGTAGTTTAACTAACTGAATGCTAGACATCTGTAAATGCAAACCCATGAAGGTCCACACTAATATCTTTGTCATTTCTTTCTTCATGTGTCATAGGAGTAATTACTGCTGTTTTAGCCTCCTCAAGTAAAGACTGTGTGCACAGCCCATTCCATGAGGGGAGAAAGACCAGGACACAGCCCAGTCTATCCTCTCTGTACACTAATCCAAAGGTCTAGTGCTAAATGATTACTTCACAATATCTCAAAATAAATACTCCCAGAGCTGTATTATACATCCCTAACAATCTGTCAGTAAAAAATACTTCCTTAGAAGCAATTTGTAACAAAATTTTTGCAGCTAAAAGTAGTTCCAAATACAAGCTTAACAAAGGAAGCTACAAGTTACTCACTCATTCCAGTGTATCCTCTTCCTCCTACGACATTTTCCTTCAGAGTCATGAAGGAACATGGAATCAGGAGTGAAGGGATTGATGTTCACATGAGGTGTTTGTCTAAAATCTTCATCTTGCTTCTCCAGTTTCCCAACATTCATGAACAGTGAGCCCCCTCGAAGTTTGACTGAGCTGGAGCCTAAACCTTGTGCTTTAGAAAGCAAACTCTGTATTGGAAAAAAAAAAAACAAACAAAAAAATTTATAGCCTTGATATTGCCTTAGAAGCCATCATTACAATATTGTCTAATCAAAGTTAGCAGCAGTTGTTTAAACACCTGCATTTCCATCAAAAGAATTTCTAAGAAACTCTTATGCTTTCTACTCCACACAAAAACAGTTCAAGCAAACATTGAATGTTAAAATTATTTTCAAAAGACAGGAAAGATGATGATGAGAGCAATGGTTTTCTGTTTTAATCATTTCATCACCTAAACTTCTTGAACAAATCTTAGTCCATTAAATGAACACTGGTGAAACTCGAGGACCATCCTGTACTGTATCACCATGATTTTCACATGCAAAATATGGAAGTTAGATCAGCCAGAAAATTATCTTTGGTGACTACAAATGTAGGTAACAAGCTTAAAAATTGAGAAACGAAACATTTGATATTGATGCACAGGTGCATCCTCCTGAGACTATAAAAAATCGTTCAAGAATTAACAGCATGACTGCACTGCCAGTTAAATATCCAAAATGGATCTTTTAGGTGGTAATTTGCCAGACCAGACATTTTCCAGGCACGTAATGAAACCTCTCCTAGTTACACTGGAAAGACTGCACCTGAGTCTGCTTCCTCCTGGTGAGGATGCCAATGACTGGATCACAAGCAGGAGTATCACCTTATCCTAACACCCTTCCAAATAAAGATTTGGTGTAACTAAAGCCTAAACCACTATAGGGAAGAAGGGTCAGTACATGGGAATCTCAACTGCAACCCTCCAATCTGCACTAGATGAAGACCTTTAAGTCACTGTGCATCTCAGGGTACCTGAACCAACTCCAAGATAATCTATGTAGAATCTGGGCACCTAATTTTAGAATCCCACTGAACTGCTGTGTTAAAACCTTGTTTTTAGTGTCACAATCCACAAAACTTCTGCATCTCTGAAGTATCTGCTCCTGACAATGTATAAAATCATCACCAATTTTATCATTTACAAACTTGTACCAGTGATTTCTACCAGTGAAATCTCACTGAAGATGGAAACGGCAGAAAACCAATTAACAAGGTTGCCTTCCTCGCACCTTAAGTCAGTTGTTTTCCATCTATAGTCTATAGACCCCTGGGAGATTATCCCCGGGGATTATCCCAGGATTACTTCTAAAGGGCTATATGAAAAGTAATGAAGAAAAGAAGCCAATTATCACTAGATTTAAATTCACTATACGGGGTTTTACAGAGTCGAGTTCAAAAGTTGAAACGCCTTCCAAAAGTCTGTTATTGACAGAGTTAAGAGCTACCCGTCTATCCCCTTAAGCTTTGGAATCCACCAGTTTAACAGCATCGCCTGCTCAAACAGCCCTTTACGTCCGATGCAGGAGTGCAGACGCCCCCCTGATGTCTCATCACCTTTTCTGTGAAGAAATTCCTCCTGGGACGTGCGAGTTCGCCGTCAGACACGCAGGAGCAAACCCCGACTCCAGCTTTAACTTTCTGGCTACACCCGCACCAACGCCCACTGGACACTAAAGCGTTTATTTCGGGGGGCTTAATGCTCTACACTCTCACTTTTTAAATACATTTTCCACAAAACACTGCCAAGCCTGGACCACTCTGATGTTTATACGCGAACTCTATGTATGTACGCCCATCTAACTGAGGGGCCGTGTCCCGTCGGGAGGCGGCGCCGCCCGGCCTCCGCCCCGCCCCGCCCGCCCGTCCGGCCGGTGCCNTCCCGAGCGCCGCCGCCGCCGTTACATAACGGGCCGGGCCGGGCCGGGCCGGGCCCCGCGGGCTCACCTTGGGCGTGTGCGGCGTGTCGAACAGGCGCAGCTTGCGCAGGGTCTTGTGCGGCGGCGTGCCCGGGTAGTCGGGCAGCGGCGAGCCGGGCTCCTCGCCTCGCGTCCCCGGGTATCCGCCGGCCGCCGGCTGCGGCGGGGGG
>VZRZ01007417.1:1247-20637 GCA_013398175.1 Climacteris rufus | reverse complement strand
TCATTGTGGCACACCTTTGCTTCCTAGAACAAAGGAGACCATGTTTTAGGTATGGAATCTCATGGAACCATGGTTTCATTTTGCACCTTACAGAACCCCTTTGTACCCAGGAGACCATTGTGAGGCTATGGAATCTTAGGGAACCATGGCTTCTTTATGCACCTTAGAGAATCCCATGGAACCTGGGAGACCATTGTGAGGCTATGGAATCTCATAGAATCATGGCTTCATTTTGGCACACCTTTGCTTCATAGAACCAAGGAGGCTATGTTTTGAATATGGAATCTCATGGAACCATGGCTTCATTATTCACCTTACAGAGCCCCATTATACTCAGGAGACCATTGTGAGGCTATGGAATCTCATGAAAGCATTGCTTCACTTTGGCACACTGTTGCTTCATAGAACCAAGGAGACCATGTTTTAGGTACAGAATCTCATGGAAGAAAGGTTTCACTGTGTCACACCTCTGCTTCATAGAAGCCTAGAGACCATGGTTATGCTATGTGTAGAAGCTTGGTTTCTCGGTGATGACGGATGGGATGAACGGAGACGACAGATCTCTTGATGTAGTTAGTAGGAGGTTTATTGTGAGGGACTTGGGTAAAGAAGGCCTGCTAGAAGATGCTGGGGCAGCGTGGAGTAGGCCAGGAAGATAGAGGGGAGAGAGAGAGAGAGAGAGAGAGAGAGAGAGAGAAAGGCGGGCGACGATCCAAAAGAGAGCGAGCTCTTCTTTACAGCCTCTTAAAAACTCTTCTATCCTGAATATTCTAATTTACACTAACCAATCTAATACAAGATACAAATCCTACGGTATTTACATTCAGCCTATGAGAATAACTGTGTTATCACACTACTTTACATTTTATGATTCCTTTTCCTCTGCAAACCAGCAGGGTTCACTATGACCCCTGAAGTTACTGTAAGTAAAAGGCATTGTTCTCTAATTACTAAGGTCTGTAATTTCAAAATATGATTTCATCTCAATTTCAGTTTCTCTTGCTAGGCAATCATACTTATAAGGCTTTCCTGATTCATTTTCTCCAACAGCTATGGAATCTCAGGGAACCATGTCTTCATTGTGGCACACCTTTACTTCATAGTACACAGGAGACCATATTTTAGGTGCGGAATCTCATGGAACCATGGCTACATTTGGCACCTTACAGAAACCCATGGAACCCAGGAGATCATTTGGAGGCTATGGAATCTCATGGAACCATGGCTTCATTAGGCACTTTAGAGAGCCCCATGGAACCCAGGAGACCACTGTCAGGCTAGGGAATCTCATGAAACCATGGTGTCACTGTGGCACACCCTTGCCTCATAGAACCCTAGAGACCATTGTGAGGGTATGGAATCTCATGGAACCATGGCGTCACTGCAGCACACCTTTGCTTCATAGAACAAAGGAGACCATGTTCTAGGTATGGAATCTCAGGAAGCCATGGCTTCACTGTGGCACACCTTTGCTTCATAGAACCCTAAAGACCATGGTTATGCTACGGTGTCTCATGAAACCATGGCTTCATTATGCACATTCAAGAAACACAAGAAACCCAGGAGACCATGGTGAGGCTATGGAATCACCTTGAACCATGGCTTCACTGTGGCACACCTTTGCTTCATAGAACCATAGAGGCCATGTTTTAGGTATGCAATCTCGTGGATTCATGGTTTCATTGTGGCACACCTTTGCTTTCTAGCCAAGGAGACCATCATGAAGCTATGGAATCTCATGGAACCTTGGCTTCATTATTCACCTTAGAGAACCCCATGGAACCCAGGAGACCATTGTGAGGCTATGGAATCTCATGGAGTCATGGCTTCTTTGTGGCACACCTTTCCCTCATAGAACCCTAGAAACCATTGAGAGGCTATGGAATCTCATGGAGTCATGGCTTCTTTGTGGCACACCTTTCCCTCATAGAACCCTAGAAACCATTGAGAGGCTATGGAATCTCATGGAATTGGCTTCATTGTGGCACACCTTTGCTTGATAGATTCAAGAGATCATTGTGAGGCTATGGAACAAAGGCTTCATTTTGCACCTTACAGAACCCTATTGTACCCAGTAGACCATTGTCAGGCTCTGGAATCTGAGGGAACCATGGCTTCACTGTGACACACCTTTACTTCATAGAGCAAAGGAGACCATTGTGAAGCTATGGAATCTCATGGAACCATGGCTTCGTTGTCGCTCACCTGTGCTTCATAGAAGCCTAGAGACCATCACAGAACCATGAATGGAACCATGGAATCTCACAGAACCATGGCTGCATGATGCACCTTAAAGAACCCCATGGAACCCAGGAGACATTTGTGAGGCAATGGAGTCTCATGGAACCATGGCTCCATTGTGGCACACCTTTCCTTCATAAAAACAGGAGACCATGGTTAGGAGACCATGTTTTGGGTATGGAATCTCATGGAACCATGGCTTCACTGGGACATGCCTTTGCTTCACAGAACCAAGGAGACCATGGTTAGGATATGGAATGTCATGGAACCATGGCTTCATTGCAGCACACCTTTGCCTCATATAACCCTAGAGACCATTGGGAAGCTATGGAATCTCATGGAACCATGGCTTCACTATGGCACACATTTGCTTCACAGAACCAAAGAGACCATGTTTTAGATAGGCAATCTCACGGAAGAATGGCTTCAGTGTGGCACACCTTTGCTTCATAGAAGCCTGGAGATGTCATGGAATCAAGTCTTCATTGTGCATACCTTTGCTCCATAGAACAAAGGAGACCACGTTTTAGGTATGGAATCCCATGGAACCATGGCTTCACTGTGGCACACCCTTGCTTCATAGAGCCAAGGAGACCGTGTTTTAGCTAGGGAATCTCATGCAACCATGGCTTCATTATGCACCTTACAGAATTGCATTCTACCCAGGAGACCATTGTGAGCCTATGGAATCTCATGGAATCATGCCTTCACTGTGGCACACCTTTGCTTCACAGAGCCAAAGAGACCATTATGAGGTCAACAACAACTCCAACCTCACCAGCCATCATTGCATCTACACAGGGGAGATGCTCTACGAGTGTCCTGAGTGTGGGCAGAGATTCTCCATTAGCTCTCACTTGACAAAACATCAGTGGACCCACTGGTAAGGGAAGCCCTGCGAGTGCCCCGAGTGCGGGAAGAGCTCCATGAGCTGCTCCAGCTCCATCCCCCATGGGAGGATGCCCATTGGATAATCCACAGTGACCCCATTGAGCAGAGCCCTAGTGATCCATGGTCCCAGTGATCTGTGTGGGGAAGACACCTGGCTGGTTGTGTCCACATCTTCCTGGCTCCCGGGGGAACCTGGATGATGGCAGGGGCAGGAACATGCATGGGGACACAGACTGAGGTCGGCAATTCATTGGGGAGAGCGTATTTGTTGACTTTCAACCCCAAAAAATCTCACCTTTTGCATCCAGTCATTTCTTCTGCTGGCATCAAGGAACACTGGATGGCCTTGGAGGTCCCTTCCAACTTCAATAATTCCATTATTCTAATTCTCTGTGGCCCACAGGTGTCCTCCACAGCCAAACAGTGATGGAGTGGGGCAAAGACCAAGATTTTGGAGACACTGGGGTGGAAACCCCTCCAGAAAAGGTTCTCCCCTCCCAGCCAAGCACATGGATACTCAGCCAGCACAGACATGTCAATCCTTTTATTTTGGCCTCAGTTTTCTTTGCATTTCTCTTCATCCCTTCAAAACACCCAAGAGTGGGGTGAAAATAAAGATGTTGAACGAAGATGTGGATGTGGGCATGGGGGGATACAGACATGGGTGGGGACATGGGAGACATGGCCATGGGTTGGACATGAGGGGCACATGGACAGTGACAGTGACATGGGGGGAACTTCCAGGGGATGTGGGGGATGGAGGGTTTGAGGGATTTGAGGGTCCTTGGGAGGGGCTTAGGGGTTGCTGAGGGCTTTGGAGACCCCAGGCCGAGAGACTGCGGCTGCGCTGGGAGACCCTGGCGGAGGCTCTGGGGCAGCTGATCAAGGACCCCCTGAGCTGGACCCCCATCCAGGCGTGGGGCTCCTGGAGGAGAATGAACATTCCTGTGCACAGGAAGGAAATCCCAGCATCCCCAGGNCCCAGAAAAAGCTGCCAGGAGCTGCCTGAACAGAGTGAAAGAGGAGATGGGACCCCCAAAGTGAGCAGGAGGGGCCTGGAACCCCCAAAACCAAGCCCAGGGGAGGGGGTTGGGGACTGGGGGGATGATGGGGAAGGGGCTGAAGAGCGGGGGAAAAGGGGGCTGGGACCCCCAGAGAGAGCAGGAGGGGTATGGGACACCCAGATTGGATTGGGAGGGGTCCGCAGGTTGGGGGAAGGACGGGAAAGGGCAGGAGAGGGAGGGAAAGGTGGGGTTGGGATGGAAGAAGAGCGGTTCCAGGGTGTCCATGCCTGTCCCCGAGTTCTTGATCCCTGCAGCGATTCCCTGCGGATCTGGGGGGGGATGGATTCACTCTGGTGGGATTCCCAATGTTATAAATGGGTTTGAGTCTGTTGAAATTTGTTGTGTTAATGAGTTGAAGAATGTTCAAGCATGTTGGGGAGTTAACAACAGTTGAGGGTTTTTGTGTGTCCAGACCATGGGAGGTGGTGAGTGCAACATTGAGTGTAATGTTTTTAAAAAATCCACAAGATGGCACAAGTGAGACTACTCATGCTAAGGAAGGCCCTCTCTAGACTGTTTCCAGACTGTTCCACTAAAGGACTGGTGTCACCATGATGCTGATTGGTCCAGCAAGAGCCAACCAGAGGAGAGCCCCGGAAAATGAGCCAATGAGGGTCATACAATTGGACCAATCAGCTGATGGATTCAGAAACGCACCAATGAGGGAGCAGGGGCCCGGGTATAAGACTGAGCTGGTCCCTGGCTCTTGCTCCTCTTCTTGTCGTCATGTCAGAGAGAGAGCACCCAGGGTCGTTATCACCACTGCACCGGTCTACCTTGCCAAGAGGAGCTGCGAGCCTATCTCAACACTTCTGTCCCTGCTTGTTATTTTCAATAAAAAGGTTTTGCTTTGCAGCATAAGGGAGTGAGTCGTGTGTCTCGGCACCCCCTCACTCCCCGCCTTTGACAGTTTGGGGGTCTCATCTGGGATAGACCACACCCAGAAGACAACCTCAAAGAACTTGACGAAGACAAGACGCATCTGGCCGATTTCGGCTGCCTGAAGCGGATTCTTCAGAGCTGCAGAGGGTCCACTGGTCTATGCCCAGGAAACAAGCCAGGACCTGGCAACACAGACCTCTTCAGGACCGGTGGAGGGGTCTAGTGCTTCCATGGCCCATGAAGGGGCCAAGGGGCCTTCACAACCCTCCAATCCATAGAGCCACAAGCCTTGGAGGGAGCTCGCAGGTACAGGGGTCATGAGTATCTGAGGGTGGCACAGTGAGACGACAGGCGAGTGTGTGTGTGTGTGAGATGGGAGCTGCCAAGCGGACTCCTGAAGTGAGAGCGGGCTCCTAAGTACCACGTTTCCAGTTCTCCACGAGGAGCCTGGCTAGAAAAAGGGGAAAGCATGTGCCAAAGGAGTGAGTGAATTGTCCTCTGGTAGGAAGGCACCTCGGTCCAGTTAGGGAGGCATTCGCCCCACCACTGAGGCAGGCGTGAGGTACAAGGAGTGATACCCACTCCTTGGGAGGAATGCCGCTTTTCAAAGCTCCTAGCTTGGTGACCTACAGGGAGATGGGTGGCCAACTAGGGGGATGCTCTCCCTTGTGACAGCGATGAGTGGCAGAGGCGTCAGGGGGGGCAGTTCGCCAGTGACGACCTGCTGGTGGGCCGTGTCCTTGGGCCGATCTGGGACAGGTTCCGGATACGGACAGGGACATAGGATCTTCAGTGCCAGAGCCAAGAGACTAGCCTGGTGACTCACCAGGAGCTGTGAGCCACTGGCTAGTTAGATGTTCCATTGCTGGGCAGGGGGGTGGAGCAGTCTCAGGCTGAAGGGAGGGGTAGGACCCTTCAAGTACTCCTTCGCAGAGTGCTGGTTGAGAGTAGCTCAAGGGGGGACATTCTCTGCTTGTGATGGGGAGAGAACGAGAACCCTGAAGCACGGTGACTCATGGAGTGAGAAGGTGAGCCACTGGCTGAAGGTAGTCCCCGCACTTGCTTAGGAGTGCGAGGGAAGTTAGACCTGCCAAGGGCTAGATTAGGGACAGTGAACTCTGGGAGGCTAGGGACAGTTAGGGATTTTTGGTTGTTTTGTGTGGTGTGGAAGGTGGGTCAGTGAAGAGGACCCTGACTGCTAACCAGTGGTAGGGGGATTTGGACTGCTGGCCGGTGGTGGCATCAGTGGGGGCTCATTGTGCTGTATGGGAGGTCAGTCGGTGGAGAGATCTTGACCACTGACCTGTGCAGTGTGGACGAGTTTTCAGTGTTCTGTTGCCTGTCTGTAAAGTTAATTTTGAGTAAGAGCAGCCTGGGGACGGGGGGCCCGGAGTGAATGTGAAGCAGGGGCAGCCCGGAGTGAGCTAGGCGAGGGGCTACCAGCAAATGTTGTGAGTGCATGTACTCCGAGGGACCCAATGGACTGGAAGAAGGAGGGCGTGCTCTTGGAAACCGGCCTCTTTTACCCACACAAACTCTCAATCTCCCGGGGTGGGAGCTCCTAGGGGTGCTTTAACCGAGTGAAGAGTGGACACTGCCAGACCTTTGTTGGTAAATCCGTGCACGGGGTGGGAGCCGGCTGTTATCATTTCTGTTGCCCGTCAGTAAGTTTTCATTTGCGTAGGGGCACATTTTTTCCCTTTCTCTCTGTTACCTATTTGAGTTGGCAAAAATGCTGTTTTCTGAGTAAGTTTGAGTTCTGCACCAGCAAAATGCTATTTTTTTCATGTGCGAGTTTTTATTTTAGAGGAATAAGGTGGTAGGTCCACCAGTGTCGTGGTTTGAGAAGTTTGGGGGGTCTAGCTTTTTGGGTGTGGTAGGGGCCAAAAGATAGCTCCTGTAAGGAGCTTCCAGAAGCTCCCACAGCTGTCCAGTCAGGGCCTATCTCTGATGGCTCCTGGGAGATTGATGTGCTGTTTTCCACAGTTGGGCCAATTAGGAAGGACAGAAACGCCTCTGCGACAGTATATTTAAGAAGCAATCTCTGTAGTATGCATGCGCGCGCCATGTAACCCTGTAGTCATGTAGTTAGTAGATTAGGCAGGGGAGAAGGAGTACAGCAAATAACTAGGGAAAACAAGTGAAACATCAAATATGAAAGCCAGCAAATGATGCCAGTCTGCCAAAGAAGAGAAGCAATGGAGGAGGAGGTTCCTGCAGCATCGGAATTGATACATCTTCAAAGCCTGTGGTGAGAGACTTTAATCAAACTTGGAGCGGAGACGGTGCAGGAGGGAGTGAACTCCCACAAGAGTAGCTGTGTCTGGTGGGGACCAAGGACTTTGCTCCTGAGTCAATAAGGGAGTCAATTATGTTAAAAGAAGCCTGGTTTTATTCCTATCCTAAGAGAAAGACCAGCCCGATGGCAAAAGATGAAGCAGAGACAATGTAAAAAGGAGTGATCTCCTACAGAAGGGGCTTTGGTCTGGTGAGGAATGGACACAGTCAGTAACGGCTTCTACTCCTAAAAGAGTTGAACTGCAGGAGTCGGAGAGGTAAAGAAGCTTTGAGTCACCCCCACCCTAAGTATGGACCAGCCTAATTTGGGAGGAAACAGCGGCAGCAGTTTCGGGCGGGCTGCGTGCCAACTTCTGCAAACCGTGCTATGGTGCCAGAGGAGGAGAGAGAGAGAGACCTCCAGGTATAATTGCTAAGAAGAAGAAACAACTGAGCATCTGAGGACTAAACTCATTAGAGATAAAACCCCCTCCCCGGGTTCCCCTTATGATCTGGGAGGAGAGAGAGGGCTGTGAAGCTTTTGGGAAAGGGGGGGGGGGGAATGGGAGGATGGCAGAGAAAAGAATGTTTGGGAGATGTTCCTTTGTTTTTGCTTGCTCATTTTACTCTGTAATAAATTCACTTTATCACTTAGAAGCTCTGACCTTGTCTCAGCCTGATTTTGCTCCTCTACCAGCATTTCTTATCACGAGTTTAGTAACACAGTTCAATTGGGAAGGGAAAAAAAAAAGCAGTTCTAGTGCGGCCTTGGCCGTTGGCCGGGGCTAAACCACTACAACTGGTTAAAGGCACCTAGAGAGCTATATTCCCTGAAGCAGGTCGGAATGGTTCCGGGTTTAGAAGGCGAATAGGACATTAAGTCAGCAGTTCTGTGTGCAGGAGCCTGAGGCTGAGTAAAGGAAAGTGCCTCTCAATGCAGTGACCATGTGGAGTCACTGCAAGCCGATAGCCGGGCAGAGCCACTGGTTTGATAACTCAGAGAGAGAGCCAGATGGGGGAAAGAGCCCCTCCATGCGGCACATGGCACTGGCCGTCCGCGCCACCACCTGCCGCAGACTGAGCTGCCCTGTCAAAAGGGACCTCGGTGTGAGGTGTCGGTGCTGGCCTGGGTCCGGGTGGTGCCTGTGGGTGCCAACCGCGTGCAGCGCCAGGTGGGAAGTGCGGATCGAGCCAAGCTGGGCAGAGAGAGCCCCCCACTCCACTTATTAGAAGTGGGAGGGAAGGTTAAATCTTGCCAGTTGGGGTAAAAATCTCTTATTTTAAATTAATATTAAGTTTTCAGTTTCTTTTTTGGCGTGGTGAGCTGAACCTTTGCCATTGTTATATCGTGGTGAATTGACTCCATTTGACCAACACCATTTTGTTTTAGATTCCCATGATATTTTCTATTCTTCCACAGCCAGCACCATTTTGTTTAAATTCTCACAATTAATTTTAATTAGTAACTCTTTACAATTGCCCCTTCAGTCTTCTTTCGTTTGGTTGGTGCTTGTAAATAATTTCAAACTTAAACCCATGGTTATTTCCGAGTTCCATTAAGGGTTTGGGTTGTTAAAGAACCATTGAAAGTTGTTCGTTCATTGAGAAGTTTATAGCAAGATATGGGTCAGTGTTGCAGCAAGGGGTCCTCAGGAAAGAGGGACAAGAACAACATTCCTTTGAATAGCCCTTTGGGTGAGATGTTGGAGAGATGGGAGAGAGAAGAAAGTACGAGGAGTTTGAATAAGATCAGGATGATTAAATATTGTGTGAAATTATGGCCCCAAGAGACTCTATTAGAAGGATCTGTGTGTTGGCCTTGGTATGGATCTACGGAAAGGTGGCTCTGTATTCTATTACATCAGCATGTGAGTAGTAGAAGGAATCCAAATAGAGAGGAGATAATGTATGCAGCTTGTTGATTGAGAAGGAACTCAGAGATGGAGAATACTAAGATGTTCAGGTTGTCTAAAGAAAAATCAGAGGATGATAAGGGGATGGCACCCGAAAGGAAATGGGATCTTCTAGATTGTTTGCCACCTCCCCCTCCCCCAATGGTACAAGCATCCCCTCTTGATATGCCCCCTTCCTATGCACCCTCTCATCCTCCAGTAACATCTTTGAACAAGGGTGGATGACAGGGAGGTTCAATTACTAGTGGTCCCTCAAGTAAGGCCTCAGAGACATCTGGTAGGGATGAAAGAATGGTGTGTGAAGGGAAGTTGGCTTCCGATATTGGTCCATATTGTAATACCAGAGCAAGATCAGTAAAGTATGGAACCTGCAAGCAGGGGAGTAAGGGTGTGGAAAATCTGTTTCCCCTTAGGGAGGTTCCTATGGGTGGTGTAGCATGGGGCATTGGTTTTGTAAATGCTCCCCTCACCACTTTGGAAGTCAGAACTTTCAAAAAGGAGATTAAGAGTCTGCTTGAAGACCCAGTGGGGGTAACCAATCAGTTCGACTAGTTTTTAGGCCCAAGCATGTGTACTTGGGGGGAACTGAATTCCATCCTAGGCATTCTGTTCTCACCTGGAAAGATGCAACTGATCAGAACAGCTGGAATGCACATCTGGGAATGTGAAAATAGGCCTGGGCCCCCAGGAGAACAAAATCCTGCCCCGAGCACCAGCATGGGAAAAACAGACCCAGACTGGGGACAGGGCTTGAATTTATTACCAGCCAAATCACAGCATCACAAGGAGAAGTGAGAGGAATCTCTCCAACACCCTTCCCCCACCCAATGGGGATCACCCAGAATGGGGTCACCAGGGCTCTGCCCAATGGGGTCACTGTGGATCATCCAACAGGGATCCTCCCATGGGGGATGGAGCTGGAGCAGTGCACAGAGCTCTTCCTGCACTCGGGGCACTCGCAGGGCTTCCCTTACTGGTGCCTCTGTTGGTGTTGGGTCAAGGTAGAGCTGTCTGAGAAGCTCTTCCCTCCCACACTCGGGACACTCTTAGGGCATCTCCCCGGTGTGGATGCACCGATGCCTGACGAAGTGGGAGTTGTGCTTGAAGTCCTTCCTGCAGTCGGGGCAGCAGAAGGGCCTCTCATCTGTGTGAATCCACTCATGGCTGAAGAGAGTGGAGCGGCTCTGAAACCTCTTCCCACACTCGGGACACTCATAGTGCCATTCCCCCGGTGTAGATAATCTGGTGGCTGATGAGGTGGGAGCTCTGGCTGAAGCTCTTCCCACATTTCAAGCGGGTGTAGGGCCAGTCCTCAGTGTGGATCACCTGGTGCCGGAGCAGAAGGGTGCTCATAATGAAGCTCTTCCCACACTCCAAGCAGGTACAGCACTGTTCCCCAGTGTGGATCTTGTGGTGCTTGTTGAGATATGAGCTCGTGCTGAAGCTCTTCCCACATTCCAAGCAGGTGTAGGACCATTCCCCAGTGTGGATCACCTGGTGCTGGATCAGGTGGGAGCTCTATCTGTAGCTCTTCCCACATTCCAAGCATTTGTGTGGCTTCTCCCCAGCCTGAGGCTTCTCCAGAAGCTCCGAGCTCCAGCTGCATCTCCGGCTGCCTTCCCGGCACAGGGAGACTCTTTCCTCCTCGCAGCTCCGCAGGCTGGGTTTGCAGTCCCTCCTTGGGCGGGATCCCCGGGGCTTCTTCTCCTCCTCCGTCTGGACACAGCTGGGGAATAACAAATCCTGGATTGGGGTGGAAAAACAAGGAGTGAGCGCCTGGGCTTTGGGCTTCCTTCTGCCCAAGTCCATATCAGGAACTCACCGGGGGTTTTGTGTCTGTAAAATCCCAAAGCACCAAGATTCATCCCAGAGAAACTCTCCCAGTGATATAGGGGAAAAAAGGGTTAAAAGGAGGCTTAGTAGGAATTAGTTATTAAAACAATGCATATGGCTTGCTCAATACTTACCTTGCTTGCCAAGCAGAAAAGGAGGTTGCAGGACCATTGATAAAGGGAAGCAACCATGACCAAAGGTCCTGCTTTTAGACCCTGAAACCAGCCCAAACCAGCCTTGAGACTCAGATTCAAGCCAGAGGCTCAGGGAGCTTGTGCAAAGAAGCAAGGTAAAAAGTTCAACCCAGAGGAAGACTTCTTTCTTCATCTGAAGACCCTTGCCCACGACCACCAGGAGGCAGTGGGCATGCGCAGATTAATGCAAATCACTTTTGAACTCATTATAATATGAAGCGGAGATAGGTTATGAATATGTATAGGCATATTGTGTAACCTGTTGAATATGTAACCTGTAACCTGTATATAGCTAGCCGAGTGCAGCGAACGGTGCACGTGCTTTGGAGGGTTATCCCCACGCATCCAAGAGCTTGGAATAAAACATACCTACTTTACAACTTACGGAGTTGTGGAGTTCTATCCATGTATCAGGCGCTGCTAGCCAGGGCTGAGTCCGGGATGGAGCAGGGACCCACCTGAAGCCCTGGCAGGAGCCCAGGCCGGAGCAGGGGATGCCTGAGAGAGGCCAAAACTGCTTGGTCATTGCCTTCCTCCCCTTGGGCAGGGAACAGAATACAAAAGAAAAGGCTCGAGGGTCTGGATAAGGCCGTGGAGAGTTCACTCACTGGTCATGGGCACAACAGACCTGACTCGGAGAATGACTAGTAAAGGAAATCCTACAAAAACACTTTCCCTCCACCCTTCCCTCCTTTCCGGGCTTCACTTTATGGCCCATCCCCTGCTCCAACCTGGTATCCTGCTGGGGCTACAGGTGGGTGTCTGCTCCATCCCAGACTCAGCCCCGGCTTGCAGCGCCTTCAGCTCCAGGTCCCAGCGAGCCCTCACCGGTTCAGGGCAGCAGCGGTTCCTGGGCCTCTTGCCCGGCCCGGGCCCAGCGGCAGGGCCGTTCCTCAGCATCTGGAGGGTCCTTGCTCGGCCTAGTGATGGTGCCGGTGCTGTGGCTTTTGTCTCTCTCGCTGTTCTGTCACTTTTGCGTTAAATGTTTGTGCATTGCCGCCGCTGTCCCTTGTGTTCCCTCGGCGCCGGCAGCCCCGTCCCTTGCCCTGCTCCCCCTCCCACGTCCCATCCCGGCTGGCAGAGCCTTGGAGCTCCCGTGGGGGCCGTGGAGCTGCCCCAGGGACTGCGCCCCGAGCCGAGCTGGGGCCCCTTCCCAGTGCTCACATCCACCCTCGAGCACCCAGCCAGGGCTTCAGCTGGGGCGGAGAGAAATTTGGGGGTCCCTCCTCAGTTCGGTTTGGTTTGTTCTTCCCAATCTAGGGAAAAACGGTTTTGGGAGTTTTCTGCTGTCCTGTCATCCGCTCAGCCCGAGGGGTTTGGGGCAGTTTTCCCTTTTTGGGGGAAATAAAAGCGATGCACGGAGCCCCGGCAGGACGGGGCAGCCCTGCAGCCCCTGAGCCTGTGCTGGGCTTTGCCTGGCAGAGGAGCAAAGCAGCTCAGGGATAATGAAACAGCAATTAATTGGCCAAATAAATTGCTCCTACTTAGGGAGCAGGAGAAGTGAAGGCCCAGGGCTTCCCCCTCAGCAGTGCCACCCCACACACAGGGCTGGGAAAGCCGGGCCGGGAGCTCCGCAGAACTATTTGTGTCTATTCTCAGATACCTCTGGCATTTTACTGATCAGTTCTCAATGGTTTTTGCATCTTTCAATGACACTTTATTGATTCTTACCTCCCTGAGATCAGGAACCACATCTTGACCTTTTCACCGTTTCAGGGGTGTGACAAGGGGTTTTTCTCTCTCAGTAGATTTTTGAGTCCCCTGCCGTGGCAAGGGGCTCTCTTCTCTTCTCTTCTCTTCTCTTCTCTTCTCTTCTCTTCTCTTCTCTTCTCTTCTCTTCTCTTCTCTTCTCTTCTCTTCTCTTCTCTTCTCTTCTCTTCTCTTCTCTTCTCTTCTCTTCTCTTCTCTTCTCTTCTCTTCTCTTCTCTTCTCTTCTCTTCTCTTCTCTTCTCTTCTCTTCTCTTCTCTTCTCTTCTCTTCTCTTCTCTTCTCTTCTCTTCTCTTCTCTTCTCTTCTCTTCTCTTCTCTTCTCTTCTCTTCTCTTCTCTTCTCTTCTCTTCTCTTCTCTTCTCTTCTCTTCTCTTCTCTTCTCTTCTCTTCTCTTCTCTTCTCTTCTCTTCTCTTCTCTTCTCTTCTCTTCTCTTCTCTTCTCTTCTCTTCTCTTCTCTTCTCTTCTCTTCTCTTCTCTTCTCTTCTCTTCTCTTCTCTNCTCTCCTGCCCTTGCCCTTGCCCTTGCCCTTGCCCTTGCGTCCTTTCCAATTTCTTCCTAATTCCACTTTCCCCCTTTGCTTGGCTCTCGTGGGGCTGTGCCTCCTCTCTGCCTCTCTGAAGGAGGAGGGTAAGGTGGAAGGTGCTGGGAGGTGCCTGTCCCCCCTATTCGGGTGGGCTCGGGCTGCGGGGAGGGAGGAATTGGCCACCAAAGGGGCACATTCCCACTCTGAGGAGCCTTTTCTTTGGGATCAGCATCACTTTGGCTGCAGCAGCTCTGGGGCCACCCGAGGCAGCTGCCACAGGATGCCCCTGTGCCACCCCCTCTGTGCTTTCCCACTGCTGACCACAGCAGCCACCCCTGTTCTCAGGAGGGACAGGGCATCTTTACCCACTGTGGCTTCAAGGCCATTTAAGGGATGGAAAAACAGCTTTGAGTGTTGTCTGTGTCAGGAGAGGATGGAAGGGGGGGGGCGGTTCTGAGCGGAGGAACGGCAGAAATGGGGCCCTGGCTTGGCAGGGCCTCGCTGCAGAATTAAAGAATTACCTTAACAGGGCCACTTTCTCCTAAATGGGGATAAATTCCCAATTTTGGGATGCTTCTGTAGGTCCTTGGGGGGTTCTCAGCCTCTCTGCAGACCGGGATGATCAAATCTCCCTGAACACACCATCAGCAATGGTGCCTCACACCTTTATACCTTTAATTTGATTATGGGTTGCTTTCTACCTTTCCTGCCCCCAGCAAATCCAGTCCCATCCTGGTTTCCAAAGGGAGCAGCTGAATGTCTCATGGAAGTGACCTGAACACAAGGAAGTGAAGGAGAAACAAATTTCTTGAGCTGTTGGGAACATTTTCCACCCTTTCCCTTTGAAGGACTCATCTCTAACCCTGTTTCCAAAGAGTCTCCCTGGCTTTTTGGGATGAGGTGGTGGGCTTCAAACTCCAGGAAAGAAATTGAGGGTCTGGAGCATGTCCAGAGATGGGAATGGAGCAGGGGAAGGGTCTGGAGAACTTGTGAGGAGCAGCTGGGGGATCTCAGCCTTGCAGAAAGGAGGCTCAGGAGGGACCTTCTCACTCAAATTAGCTGGAAGGGTCTTGGAGCCAGGTGGAGTCGGGCTCTACTCCCAAGAGAGTGGGGAAATTGGGAAAATTCCTTCATGGAAAGGATTGTGCAGCCCTGCTGAGGCTGTCCCAGGGCAGGGGGGAGTCCCCATGCCTGGGGGGATTTAACAGAGCTGAAGATGTGACATTTGGGGACACGGTCAGGGGTGGCCTTGGCAGTGCTGGACCCCACGATTTTAGAGACATTTGCCAACCTCAACAATTCCACGACTCTTGCAACACGTCCTCATTTTTTCATCCCAAGTCAGCAGACAGAGGGGACAAAGCAGACAGAGCAGACAAATTGGACAGAGGGGAGCAAAGCTGGAGCCACCCATTTACACAACCCGAATTTTGGGTTGGTTTGACCTTTTTTATTATTAAAGGTGTCTTGTTTGGGAGCTTTTTGATACCTGAGGAAACCAGGGCTCATCTTGGGCCAGCACAGGCTCTTCGATGTCCTCGGGGATCCCACTCCTCGAGGGGAACAACTTTTCCCTGGTTTCTTCCTGCAGAGGCTGTGCCAGGTTTCGGTTTTGCCCGTCAGGCCCCGCCGGGCGCTGGGGGCGGCTCCGCGCAGCTGCCCCCGCCTGGGGCCGGGCTGGGCCGGGCCAGCGACCCCGCCCGGGCTCCGAGGGTCCCTCCCGAGGGCCGGGAGCTCCCGCCGGTCCCACCATGGCCACGGAGATCGTTTATGCCGACCTGGGTCTCGGTGCCGCGGAGCGCTGCGGGGAGCGGCTGTCGCCCCCCGAGCCGGGCAGTGAGTGCGGGGGGCTTTGGGGGGCTCTGCTGGGGCTGTGGTTGTGCAAAGCTCCGGGTGGTGCTGAGAGGGGAAGGGGCCGGGGAACGGGATCAGATCCCGGCTGCGGTTTGGGATCCCCAAGGAAGGTTTGTGTTTGAATTTCTTTGATGCGCCGGGCACAGCTTCGCTCCGCTGCTCAATTAACCGGGATTAATTTGCTCAACTAATTCCTTCCCTGGGATTCCTCACCGGTATTTCTCCCCCGGGGATCCTATCCGAGGATTCCTCTCCCGAGCTTCTTCTCCCGGATTCCACCACCGGGATCCTCGCCCGGGATCCTCCCTCTGGATTCCTTCCCAGGTTTCCTCCCCTGGGATCCTCCCCTGGGAATTCCTCCCCGAGATTTCGCCCTCGGGATTCCTCCCCTGGATTTCCTCCGCGGGGATTCCTTCCCATGGATCCCTCCCTAAGGATTCGTCCCCCGGAGATCCTCCGACGCGATTCCTCCCCGTGGGTTTCCTCCCCCAGGATTTCTCCCCGTGAGATTCCACTCCCGGGATCTTTCTCTGGCTTTCCTCCCGCGGGGTTTTCCCCCAGGATTCCTCCCGGGATTCCTCCCCCGGAGATTCCTTCCCCGGGAACCCCCGGGATGCCGGAGGTGCGGGGCCGGGTGATCTCCCGTCCCCCCTGTCCCCCGCAGCTTCGGGCTGCCCTCGGTGGCACTGCGTGGCGCTCGGGGCCGGCTGGACCGGAAATCTCCTGCTCGGAGCGGCCGTGGTGGGGCTGGGCTGCTCGTGTGAATGTGGCCATGGGGACACGGGGACAGCCCCGACAGCGGGGAGGCGTCCCGGAGAGGTTTATGCGGGAGGAAAATCTCTCGGGTGTGGCACGGACAGGGTTTGACAGCCCCGGGCGGAGCTCAGGGTCCCACAGAACCCGGATAAAACGAGTCCAGTCACCCCCAGCAAGCCCCAAACCACCCCGGGCAGGCGGGAGGGAGACCCCAATGTCTCCTGGATCTTGGGGAGCTCCCCCAGAGGGGCAGGACTGGGGGGAAATCCCCCCTAAAATCTGCCCGTGGTGGGCAGGGGCTGCTGAACAGCCCCTCACCCTGGGGTCGGGCCCCTCTGGGGGCACAGCTCGGGGTGCAGGAGAGGGGGCAGAGGCTCTGGGGTTCTCTGGGCCCCTGGTGCGATGTCACCCGACACACGGTGACACCTCGGCAGGGCTGCAGCGGCCACATCCTGTCACCAGGGCGAAGCTACAATGGCTGGGGACAGCTCCGGGTGGCGGGCGAGCTCAGGGGTGCAGAGCCCGGCCCCCAAAAGGAGACGGGCTGGGCAAGGTCCTCTCCCCTGCTCATCCTTCCTTCCCCTGCAGTTCTCCACCAGCAGCCAGAGAGCACAGGAAGCTGCAAAATTGGGAGTGGGAACACAGGAGATGGCAACAGCACCCAGGAGAACGTCCTCTCTGAACTGAGGGAAGTTCTCTGCCCGTCACAGCCTCCAGGTAACAGCCCTGAGGTGTCTCCACTCCAAAAGCTTTCCCCAAATCTCTTGGCATGCCCAGACTGGAGCCCCAAGCGCAGCTCAGGGCGTCCCCGGGGAGCTAACGGGAATGAAACACTGGTGCTTCTCTGAGTGTGTGGGGGACAAGGTGGCAACTTGGTGGCCTAACCTGGCACTGATCCAATTTTCAGGCCCTGAGGGATGCAGGATCTGTCCCCTGGGCTGGACACTGGGCAGGACCAAGTGCTACTGGGTTTCCACTGGATACATCCCTTGGAAGAAGAGCCGGGAGGACTGTGGGAATCAAGGTGCCACCCTGCTGCTGCCACGGGATCGGGATGAGCTGGTGAAGGGAATTATGGGGCTGGCGAGGTGGGAAGGACACGGGGCTGCACCAGGGGGCTGGAGGTGCCCGGGGGACTGGTGGCACCCAAGAAGGGTGAGGGGGTTCTCAGAATCCTGGATCAGCCTCTACCCCTTGCTCTCCATGTCAAAACCCCCGGGTGCCTGTGGCAGAGCGTGGGACACAAGGGTGGGGGTCAGTCCTGGGATGAGGCCGGAGCCTGTTTTGGGGTGACCATCCATGGCCCATCAGCATCACCAGTTCTCCTTCCCCCGAGCCGGGAATTCCTAAATGAAACCCTGCAGAAACCCACACGGTGCTTCTGGATTGGTCTCTCGGTGCCTGAGGCCGGGACGGGCTGGACGAGGGTGAAACGGCTCCCGCCTGGACCGGGACTGGTGAGCGCCGGGGGCAGTGCTGGGGGTTGGGGAAGGCACCCCAGCGTCCCCCGAGGAATCCCCGGGGCTGACCCGGGCTCCGTTCTGCACCCGCAGGTTCCAGCTGGACCTCGGGGAGCGACCTGGAACTTGTGGGCCTTTCAGAGGCACGAGTATCACCGCTGACAACTGCGATTCGCAATTGGAGTGGATCTGCCAGAGAGAAGCCACCAAACTCTGACCTGGGGGCCAGGAGAGATGCTCAGGCGGGATGTGGGAGCCAGGTGGGGGATGTGGGAGCCCACGGGAGCCAGTGCTGCCATCGCTGCACAACAGCGTTCCCTGTACAAATGGACGATGACATTTCCTGGCTCTGCTCTCTGCTGTGTCCAAACCACGTCATGAACAGAGAGCAAAACGAGCCCAAATTGTGTTTCCCCAGCTGCAGAGCTCAGAGAGGCTTGTGCCTTATCTGAACATTTCTACCCTGGCCCTTCAGAGTCCTTTCCCTCGAATGCGCCCCAAGGCATCAATCTCAGTGTGGCGGGGCTTCGGCCCCACAGGGCGGCAGCCCCGGAGCGCTGCTGGGCCCGATCCGGTCCAGCCCGCAGAGCTCCTGTCGCCCTTGGCTGAGGGGCTGCGTGCCTAGCACCCCTTTATAAATCCTGCCCCCCCTTTTCCCACCACAGCCACAATGGGCTCCCCCTGCCTCAAAGCAGCCCAGAAGTGCCAGAGCCAGGGGTGCCCCTGTGCCGGAGTCCCTCCTGTCCCAAAACAATCACATTAAGGAAGAAGAAAACTCCAAAATTGGCACAAATGGCCCCAAAAAGCGAAGCAGCCCCCCGCAATCTGCTTATGGGGCCTTAACAGGTGGGCTGCAGCCAGGGGACGGCAGAGCACACACATTGCAGCGCTGTCGATGCTGGGCATCCGTCACTGCTCCAAGTCTGTTGGTGTTTGCAGTTCAGAGGGATAAATTGAATCCAAATTGTTGGCTCTTTGTCCTCTCTTCTCCTTGATGGATTTTACACCGCTGCCTTTCACCCCATGGAGCTGGAAAGCAAAACCCCCAGCTGCCCCACGGCCATCCCCGCTGTCTTCCACAGTTCCAGCCTTGTCCCTCTTCCTCTCCCCTTTGCTCTGCACCAGTTTCTCCCTCCTCTTCTCCCTGCCAGCTTGGAGGAAGGAGATTTCATCCACTGGTACCACGTCCCTCTTCTCACTGTGTCCCATTTTGCCCAGTTTGTATTTCTGTTGCCACCTGCCCGTGCTCTGAGGCTGGTTAATGATGGAGTGAATTATTGCAAGGATTCTTGGGGTGGGCTGAACCTGCCCAGTGCCACCAAATCCGCTCTGTCGGTGCCCTCCTCACCCTGGGCAGGGAACAGAACACATAAGGAAAGGTTCCAGGGTCAGGATAATGGCAGTGAGAGTTCACTCATCAGTCACAGGCTTAACAGAGGCAATTTGGGGAAATTAATTGAATTTATTAGCAAAGAAATCAGAGCAAGAGAATGAAAAGCAAACCAATTCTTAAGAAAACACCTTTTAACCACCTCTCCCCCGCTTCCTGCACTTCACTTTATCCCCCATTCCCTCCCTCCTCCCCACACAGCGGCACAGGGGGTGGGGGTCATGGTCAGGTCAGGTCAGGTCACTACTCCCCCCTCACGGAGAGGAATCCTTGTCCTGCTCCAGTCTGGGGTCCCTCCCACGGCACACAGTCCCTCAGGAACAGGCTGCTCCAGCGGGGATCCCTCACGGGCTCACCAGTCCCGCCGGGAGCCACTTCCATGGCTCTGCAGGGCCTTCCCA
>VZRZ01007416.1:441180-457003 GCA_013398175.1 Climacteris rufus | reverse complement strand
GCTGTGCTGGGCTGGACTGGGCTGGTCTGTGATACTGCTGTGCTGGGCTGTGCTGTGCTACTGCTGTGCTGTGCTGTGCTAACGCTGTGCTAATGCTGTGCTGCTGTGCTGCTGTGCTGAGCTGTGCTGAGTTGCCCTGTGCTGCTGGGCTGTGCTAATGCTGTGCTGTGCTAATGCTAATGATGTGCTGTGCTGTGCTAATGTTGTGTTGTGCTGCTGCTGTGTTGTGCTGTTCTGCCCATTTGCACTGCTGCACTGGCAGGACATTCTGCACTGGAGCCTGGGAGCAGCCTGGAAGCTTCTGCCATCATTTTTCAGGCCCCATGCTATCCTGCATCCCTACCATGCAACTCTGCTTCTTGATGTAAAGATGCAAGCAAGAAAATGAGGAATTTCTCCCTTTTCATGGCTTTTCCCAAGTTCCTGTTTTATAGCCTGACAACTCCCTTGCCGTATATCTACATGCAGGTTCCTCTCTTATATCTCACTTTACATGGTTAATTGTGTTTGTATTCTCTGCAGGGCTCCTGGCAGTTCCAGCACACTGCAGGTCACTGATTCACCGCCCTGTTTTCAGAAATCTGCCCCGCCATCCCCATGTCAAACCCAAAACGAGCCCTAAGTGAGAAACCAGCAGTTTGCAGGAACGCTCACGATGAAAGGGTAAACAAGATCTTACACAGAACCGTGCCTGGGCTTGCATCCAAACACAGTGTGTTACAGCTTTAATATAAAGGGATGGCTGTAAGATGCATTTCATTCTCGCTGCATGCACTCTGCTAGTGAATGCTCTGATCACCAGACACTAGCTGTGTGCTGTGCACAAATCCTGCAGGAACCTGCTGGTGGAATAAATCCTCTTCTCACACTGAAAGTACAACCCTGTGCCAGTTTTCTGCATGTCAAGCAGCCGCAGCACAGCCATGTGTATTTCTAAAGTAGCAATGACAATTCCATGAGGTCCAGTTCCAGCAGGTGGTATTTGGGGTGTACAGAATTGCTGGGAAATTTCATCTAATTTCAGTTCTTTAAAATATTCCTTTGGCTCCAGTCTGGTTCATAGTGAATATCTGTCTGATGGAGTGCTGGAGCTCTGTCCAAGTGACCCCCATTTTGTTGCCACTGTCAGATCAAACCCAAAATGGTGTCCTGCTGCATCCCTTTCCCTCTCACACCAACACACTGCCACTTACTTGCTTCTACTTGCAGAGTGAAACTCTTACAGAGAAATTATTTTTCCAAGTGCAAAGCTGCCATACACAAAGAATATATGTGGCCAAGATCTGCACAATTCACAAACTAAACTGGGAATTTCAGGGCCCAGTTCTTTATTATTCTTTCCCTACCCTTGCTTTGGCTGTAAGCTATCGCTCACCTGAATGGATTACTCTGATCCCCCTCTGTATGAAGGTGTAAACAGAAATACAAACCACTTATCTGCAGGGAAGAGTCAGTCCCTTATTTTTCCACACTAGAAACTGTCTGGTCCTACATAGAAAGTGCTGCAAAGCTCAATGGCTTTAGGCAACTCCCAGCTCAGGATACCTTCAAGTACATGTTTTGCCTGATTTCCCAAATGGTTACAGCACTCCCCACCAGTGCATCTCCATGGGCTTTGGTGAGACCTGCTAACCTACACTGCATGACAGCACCAGTGGTGCCATGGAGGCAGAAATCAGGGCCACTGAGAGTCTGGAAACTCAGCCAAATGTGCTGTGTCTGCCCATCCTTCTGAAACCTGGTGTTCTGCTCAGGAGCCTGAGCAGCAAGAGATTCACTGTTTCTTCAGCACTGCATCACCTGTGCCATACAACTACTTCTCTTTGGGTTATATGTTGAAGGAGTTGTGAAAAAAAACATTTAAAAAACACTGCCACTGTCCTCTACTGCTATTAATATATGAAAAATAGTTTTCTGAGTGTCCTGGCTGCTGAGCTCAGCTCTGGTCTAGCAGGTACCCCATCCTGTTCAACACTTTATCTTGTTTCTGTATCCATGTTCCTGAATTCTGGATACTAAATGGATACAGTGTAGCCTCTCTTTTGATAGTAAGTGGCTTCTGCACACATAGGTCTTGGGTGTCATGCTAAAATCTAAGAAAATCAGAAAACACCAGAAAAAAAAAATAATATCACCATTGTTAGGGTGATAGCTCATTTGCCAGAGCAATATCAAGAAATACAACACACCCCTCAGTGTGTTGTGCTCCAGTTTCAAGAAGATTCATTGCCATGGATGCTGAGGTGGAATGCAGAAATGGGTGTCAGATACCTGGAATGCACAGCACTGGTACCATCATGCAGGGTGTTTTTACACATTAAACATTGAAGTGTTCCGTTTGGAAGTGACTGGAAGTTTTCTTTTCACAGGTTTTGAGTCACTACATGAAATAACATGAAACTCATCAAGTCTATCTTCACATAAAAAAAACCACAAAAAAACCCGAAAAAAGAGGACAGATGGCACCTTGTCTTTCTGGCAGCATCAGCAGGTTGGACAAGCAGGTAAGATGAGTGAAACACAGGCTTTGTGGCTGCCACTCATGGAGCTCCCCTGCTAGAAGTGACTTCAGCAGAATTATGATTCTTTGTGAACAAGGCACAGCCCTGCCCTGTCCCCTCTGTCAGGCCCACAGCTCATCAGTGGAGCAGCACAGGACCCCTGCACTGTCCCTCTGCATTTGGCACCCTGTACCCAGAACATTTCTTTATTCAGCTCTGTCAACCGGTGCCCAGGCAGGCAGCCAGGCATGGAAATGAGCTCTTCTGGAAACAGAGTGTGGGGATGAGGGGAGGCACAAAGTGAATGAGCAGTGAGGACTGAATGCAAGTGGGTTAGGGAGATGGTTACAGGTAGGATCCTACAACCATGTAAATCAAATTCTCTGTCCAACCTGCTACTGTAACTGTGCATTTGGGGGTGAGCACTGATGGGCAAGAATCAGCATGAGCTCTGCAGGACAAGGCTGCAAATCCTGAGCTTCTGTGCAATGGCTCCTACCCTGCATTTGATATCATCATCAAGTAATCATATTTTAATGAGGGAGTAGAACACGCTAATTGTTTTTCCTCTGCTACTCTGTATGACTGCAAATTAAAGGGACACCAGGAAAGCAAGAATTACAGCCCTGTGTTTTAGGATGGTGCACACTTGCACAATATACAGCTTGAGTGTTTTGTGACAGCCACTTCATTTGTATGATGTGCTTTGTAGCCCATGGCTCATAACAAAAATATAGATGGATTGCTTTTGTCATTGTGGCACCAGACTGGTTAGGGAAATACTAATGAATTTTGTATTTTAAAGTGAGTGTACATCAGGAAATTCTGGCACTTTCGTTTTATTTTAATAGCACATTTCCCAGGACTATCTGGAGAAAAGCTGCTAGATACTAACTGACACTCTTGTATTGTAAAAAGAACGGCAAGAAAGTAAAAATAATGCTAAAAAGAGTTGATAGGTACAATTCTGGTGCATAACTGATGTTAATTTGTCTTCTGTTATAAATGAAGTATTTGGTTCTGTAAATTCTGAGCCATGTTTCAACAGGTCTACAACTGATATCCTGGGACACATTTTACAATCTTCCAACAAAAACTGCTTGGAGTTTGGTTAATCTTGACAATTAACTGAATTCTGTATTTCAACTAAGACCTTCCTCCCATGTGCTGAGTCCTTGGCACATCTCAGGCACTGCAGTACCTTCCTTGTCAGGGCTGTCTGGAGCTTGCAGAGCTCTAAAAAAATGGATTCCAGCTTGAAGCAAAATTTCTGGTGACTGCTAACTGGTCAGCAGCACACAGTGATTGTACCTTGTCTGAACAGCAAACTGAGGGCTGACTGCAGGGCTGCAAGCAAGTGAAAAATAACACTGATTTCTGTGATCTTTATTTCTATGTTCAGGCTAAGACAAGGAAAAGAGACAGCAGGTTTGAACAAAACTTCCCCATAAATATTGGCAATTATTTTTTAAAAAAGTATTCCTATTACTCAGTAAAATCTTGCTTTCATATAAGGCACTGAACATTTGAACAAGTGAATTTTCACAGTGTATAGAATGATTTAGCACTTTCTTACTTTCTGGGGAAGTTTTTAGCAAAGCCAGCAAGCTGGGGCTGAGTACTGGCATGATGGATCTTTTTAGAAATAACTGTTAAAAGAAACTGTGTTCTGCAAGTCCAGCCCTTTCACAGGGGAACAAGGACAGCAATGTGTGAGCACTGCTGCGTGCTGTAGTGTGGTTTTGTGCCTCACGTTGGCGGAAAAAACAAGTTGACAGTGGCACAATTTGTAAAGCAATTACTGCTCCTGGAATTGATAGTCTGGCACTGCTCACTGGGCTCTCACGGAATCAGGTGTTTGATGGCAGCACTGCCCAAACCAGGACAGACAGCAAATTAAGTGCTATCCTGAAAAGCAACAAAAATATTACATTTTTTTGCTCTAAATCAGCAACACTGAAGTTTTTATTTACACTTCAAAAGCTTACGTAGAGACCAAAGCTGTGTGTTGCTCTGTGGTCAGTTTACATGAAAAAAAAAGTAACAATGCTAGATTGAAAAGAAAACAAAAAGTCACAGAATTGCTCTTGCCTGGAAAAGACCACAAACTCCAGGAGCATTTGCCACTGTGCCATGTGACCGGGCTTGCCCTGCCCGTGGATGCTGGATTATCATCAAAGCTGTTTGGGCATATGCACATGACCTCACAAAAATGTGCTCTAGCAAAAATACACTTTTTCTCAAGCTAAAAAGGGAACAAAATTTTTCATAAAAGAAACCTAAGCCTTGCTCTTGTGCTAGTGATTGGATTAGGTAATGACTAATTAGATGAGGTCATCACTTTCTATGTCATATATATACAGTATTTATGGAGAATTTACTCATTCTAATTAACAGAGTAGAAATAGTTTCTTGACAAACTTCATTTTCCTGAAACTAAGAGCCTTGAATTTGTTCCACTTTTGATCTTTCTTTGGTGGCTATGTTTGCTTTACATTAAAATAACTTCTAACATTCCCATTAAGGATAATCCCTCCAGCAGCCACAGTATGACATTTCTATATTAATCTTTTAAGCATTTTAGAAAAGCAAGGTTTCATGTTTTAATAATCACAGTGTTTTTCTCTGAGGAGTTGTAAAAATTTATGGGGCTTTTCTATCCTATTTGACTTCAACATCTTTAGAGTTTGGTGCTAATGGCCCATTCAGCCTGCTTACTCCTTGACTCCTTTTTTATTTCTTTTTCATCTTCTTACAAAAGAAAAATTGCTTCCGTGCCTTACACTGTTGCAGATGCCATTCAAGTGGTAAGTAATTTCAATCCAAATAGCTGAAAAAACCCCCCAGTTCATCCTCATCTTAGAACCACTTGGGGGTCTCCAATGCAGACCTATGCATATAAACCCTTTAATTCATAATTAAGAACAAAATGTAGCCACTTGTTTAAAGCAGGAAAAGCAGCATCATCAATATACACACACGTATTTTTAACAGTTTATCAGCGTATCTTAAAAAAAGTACTTTTTTCTAGTCTAATGTTAAATTTCATTCTTGCTTTTTTAGCAGCCAAATAAAAGTAATAGATAAACTATGTTTATTATAATTATAAGATGACCATAAAAATGGCTCTTCAGTGCCCCTGGAAGCATTTTTGTCTCACGCTACTCACATTTTGTTCTATGCAAAGTCAGGCAAGTTATTGCAACTAATAAAAATCCAGCCACAAAAGCACAGTAACAAAACAAACAAATTCCTCACTCTGTCACTGAGACCTCTCACTGGTCATGCTTTGACTTTCTGAAAGCCAAAAAATCTGGGCCCTTTTGGACAAAGCAATTTCCAAAGAGGAGAGAAAACAACACGCCTGCCTTAAGTCAAGATCGCCTCTGGTGATTTCCATTGCTGAAATCCCTGCAGAAGAGGAGATATAGCATCTCAATTAAGCAAGTCAGAGCATTTGTGGTTACAGAGAACAAAACCAATATTCTCTGTTCCAACGCAAGTGGAAGACACTTAGTGAGATCAATTTCTTGTGAGATGTTTCACTTGATTTGCACAAGCAGCTTCACTGCCACAAACAGGGGCTCACCCCTGACTGAAGCCACCACCTGGCTCGGAGGAGCAAAAGAGACAGGGAGGATAAAGAACAGAGCAGTCAGCAGCACTTCAGAATGTTTGATAATGAAGGAGACAGGAGTTTCAGGGGCTGGGAACACCCACCAAGGAAACTGTAGTAACTAGAGAGGAGTGGGAAAATGTAGTTTCTGTTGCATATTCAGGGCTGTAATCAAAGAGATAAGTGCCAAAAGATCTGCAGCATCCAGAAATTGTCAGGGTTGTCTTGCCACAGGTTCCTCAGTGATCTTATCCTAAGTGTTTCATAACAGATTGAATGATAGCTGAAATGCATATTTAAGGATAGACAAGGAAAAAGCAACTCTTTTTGTAGCAGGAGGCTCAATGCCCTGTTCTAAGGCACAGCAAGCAAGGGCATGGTGGCAGCTCAGTCTGTGCCCCAGCAGGCAGCAGGCACACGGCTCTGCCCTCCACAGCTCAGTGATTTACTGCACACACAAAGCTGCAGGAACTCCAGTGCCTCCTGGATGATTTATTGAGGCGTGGGTTGCTCATCTAAGCAGAGGAGTGGGATGCAGAAATGCTTGTGCTCTAACCAGTTTCCGATGTGGAATCCTGCAGCCCAAGGCACGTCAGGTTTCTCAGCCTCTGTGCAAGTTCCCAAATCTCAAAATAAAGCCCAAGCCTTTTTTTGCTGTGCTGTTAAAGGTTCCAGGAGAATGGGGAGAGCTTGCAGAAGGGCCCAGCTGTCCCACTCCAGTCCCTGTCCTTCTGTGTATCCAGCTCTCCCCCCGTTCAGCCCCTGGCAGTGAGTACTTGGTATGAACAGAGGTGCAGTGATTTCCTTCAGGAGCCTCTGGGAAAGCCAGTGCAGTGTATCTGTGTATCCTTTTCAGGATGCAAGGGGCAGTGTTGCTGTTTCACAACCACATAATTCTGGTCCTTCATCACTCCAGAATCTTCCTTTGGCCCTTGTTGGTCTGAGCACTTAGAACAAATATTTACCCCTTTGTTTTTCTATTTGTACAATTATGAGTGTAGAATTTCTTGCTCTGTATCCTTCTCCAGCATTTATAAAGCCACTGAAAAATGCTACATTTTTCCTGACAGGCTAAAGATATTTTTCAGCAAATAATGTTGATGCTATCTATTGTTTTACTCTCTATGTCAAGTTTGATCTTCAGTGCACATTTTGGGTAAGCAGACTATTACCTGGCAACGTCACACAGTTTGCAAATGTGGGGTCAGCAGTAAGGTTTAGAACACTGAATCTGTCACCAGAAGTTAAGCAAAAGTTGAAAATATTTTGCTCTGATTCAGGCAGAGTTGTGCTAGGGACCCCCTTAGCCTGTGAACACCATATGGCCAGTACTAGGTGTCCACTGTGACGTCCTTTGTGTTCCCAGTCAAAGATATCTGCAGTTACCTGTCCCTGCACCATCCTGTCCCTGCACCCATCACTGGTTAGAGCAGCTAAAAACTGCTGTAAATGACATGCTGGCCCAGGGGCAATAGAAGAGCACCAGGAATTCCACCTTTATCTGGGTTTCTAGAATGTTCCTTTTTCACTTGCATTGTCCTTAAACTAAAATGAGAATACTGCTGGAGATTTGTGCCTCCAGAGAAACAGAAAGAAAAAAACAATGCAAGTATTAAAGAGAGGGAGTGGCAGAAAGTCCCCATTCCCATGCACAACCTCTGAACTGGCACTAGAGATCTGCAAGAAAGTGTCACTCAGCCCTCGGTGCTGATACAGACAACAATGAACCTAAAGTGCCCCAAACATTCATAACCAGTCCTCTGTCTGTCCCTGAAAAAAGCCCAATCTCGTGTTCTTTGTCCCCTGAACTATAGTCACCTTGCATTACACGGTAGGAAATGACTGGCCAGGCTTTCCATTGCTGCTGGCACTAATCACAGAAGATGAATATGAACTGACCAATGGTGTTTATAACCTTGTTTAACAATGTCAGGCACTGGGCTGGACTCTCTCTCCCTTTCACCCCTATCATTCCAGTGGCTCTCGTGTAGTAATTTCAGGCTTGCACCAGCACCAGTGAAATCAGATTCAAATTGAATGGTGCTTTTAGGACAATAAAATCCAACCACACTTTCGAAAAGTAAAAAGAATGAGAAGTATCAGAACCCAGTGAATTTCTTTGCTTTGCAGCTCAGGTGTACCCAAAAGCCACTTTCCATGAAAACAGCACAGTGCATACCAGAGTGAGAGGGTCTGGCCTCTGCAGCAGATCCCCTGCCAGCATTAAACAAAATAGGTTTCACCCCCATATATTTTCATGAATATTGAAAAATCACAGAAAGTAGAGTCCACATAGGTACCAAACAAAAAAATGTATCTCTGGTGACAGAGAAACTTTTATCTTAGGTCACCAGTGCCCTGCTTGCACTGTAACATATTTATTTTTTAACATTCAGTGACCTTTGATACCAGTGACTACTGAGGCTGCCAAGCTGCCCATGGGCTCTTCCATGCCAGTCTTTATCTGCTTTGTATACTGGGCAGTCTGAAATTGAACTCTGCCTGTTTGTGAAGAGGTGGCAGGGGAGGGAGCAAACCCTTTGGGGACTGTGCCCTGTCGGTGTGTGTAGGTTCTGTGTGTGGCTGTGTGTGTGACACTGCTGGTGAGACCACTGACACTCAGTTAACACACACCCATGTCTGTGTGCACATATTCAAGGGCCCTGTAGTTTCTTTCTCTTACACATAAAATGTGGTGTTTGCATGGCTGTTGGCTTCAAAGGGCAGCCTTCAGCTGGGTTACAACATATCCAGTGTTCTGGTGTCCACTTCGGATGCAAAAGAGCCTTTTTGTGGTTCCTGTGATTATCTTTGCCACATTAATTAAAAACACTGCTGTGACCTGTCCAAAATCAGAGTGCTCCCTGGGCTTGTACTTTACCCTGGGCAGTGCCAGCTTTTGGGGAGTTTGCACAGTCCAGTTGCTCTCCTACAGTTCCACTTTTGCCAGCAGAGTTCCCAGGTGGAGAGACATGTGTGAGCCTGATGTGGCTGTGCCAGCAACGACAGGACATGGCTCCCAGTCACCTAGAACATGTTCTCACTCACTGAGAAAATGCCAGCTTGGGAGGAGAGGAAAAGGTGGCTTTTAGTTAGACCTCCACCAGCTAAATCCAGCTAAAATTATGTATGGCCCTTTGCTTAAGTGCCACTGCTTGAGAAGCAATCTCATTATGTGTGGTAACATACAAGCTTAAAAGCATTCAGCTAAAACCAATCCTTCTGCTGTCCCCTGGTCACCAACTGGCAACAAAGTTCCACACTGACACCAATCTGGCAACCTGTAGAGTTTGTCCTCTATTACATTTTGCTTCCATAAGCACAGCTATTATTGGAACTGCTTACTTGACCATATTGCATGCTTTGCCTCCATCTGACAATAATTCATTCTTCCAGCTTGCAACATTAATTACTTATGCATACTATACACACTGCCTCTCTAAGTACATATACACGAAGAAAGCAAAAAGATTTTATGTACAGCTGAATCTGGTGGGGGTTTTCCCACTATTTTTACCTAATGTGAGGACAAGAAGAGATTTTTAGGTTATGTAAAATTTGGAAGTCACCATCAGAAATACTCAGAGATGCAGCATATCAACAAATACTGGCTGGCTCTGTGGGTTATTACAGAAAACACAAAATACAGCCCTGTGTTTCTATGCTGCCCAATAAGCAACAGAATCAAAACTTCACTTATATTTATGGTTGGGTGCGTGTATGCACACATACATGTACTTACATGTAAACAAACAAAAAAGTGAAAACAGGGCCAAGAAAAACCTGGTCAAAAATATACACATGTTCTTGATGATTAACATTTTCCTATCAGCAACATCAGAAACATGAGACTGGAAGACATCCTGGCACCTCAGAAATTCCCAGCCACCACCAGCAAGGCATTGTTCATCCCTCACACCCATGGGGCTGTAAAGTTGTGGTTTTCAGGTCTCTGCTCTGGTTAGAAAGCTCAACTCTCTTACAATTTCATGGAGCATCCTGGCAGACTGACACCTCTCCTAACACCTGTGATGAGATCCCACACCAGACATGCTGGTCCAGCAGTGCCTTCCCATTGCTGCTGGAAGAATCTTGTCTAGGATCACATTTGTCATTTCTCTCACTGCCTCATGCACTGATGATTCACAGTCATCCACTGACAAACTCATAGAGATTTGTTTTCTTTCTTAAAGACAATCCAATCTACTTTTCTTCATCCTCCCTGTATAGTTAATAGAGAGACTGACATATCCAGAGAACAGTCCCTCTTATCCTAAATTAAGAATCCAAAAGAGGCAGGATAGACCTTAATTCTCAGGGAATCTTCCTCTTTCCAGTACCTGCAGAAGAAGCCCTGGATCAGCTTGAACAAGACACTTAATTTTCAATTGTTAAGCATGAAGTGCATTCCAAATGCATGTTTGTTTTTGTGTGGAATTGCACCCCATTTCCATTGCTTTTGCTGTCTTCCAGCTCACCAGCCACAATACTCTGATGCTGTTAATGATGGTGACTCTTGACTGCTTCATCAGGACATTCCTTTACCATTCTCCACTTTAAATGACAATAGATCATTAGAGTGAATATTAAACAAGCTCAGTCTTGAATCACTAGAAATCTCTATCCCAATAGCAATCTATTGGCATCTCCCCTTCAGACAATTCCTTATGCATTTTACTGCTCTTGTACTAATCCCCATCTTCTCCATCTTAATGAATAACTTCCCATGTGGCACCATATCAAATGCTTGACTAAAATCCATATAGATTAGATCTACTACATTTCCCCTTGCTTAGAAAATCAGTTATCTCTGCAAAGATATAGTCCAGGACACTTGGCAAAATCAGCATTGCATTTTATCCTGTTTATCTGCTCTTGCTCTCTATTTTCATAAATACATTAAATGTATTTTTCTTCAAAACTCCTCTGAAAGTCTGACATGGTCTCAAAACCAATGAGCTCAGAGGCTACTTAGATAACTTTCTAATAATTTAAAAAATAAAAGTATTACATCTCCTATTTTCAAATCATGCAAGAACAACCTCCAGCTCAAAAATTAATTTCAAATGGTTGCTGTCAATCTGGTGCGAGTTCTGTTGGAATTCTGGGATGAAAATTACTGGTCTCCCTCACTTGAAAATATGAAGCTTTTTTAGACTTGCTTTCAGCTTTATTGTGATAATTTCCATTTTCTTCCCCTCATTCCAACTAATCATTCTGGTTTTGCTCCATTCTTCAACTCCACTGTTCCCCTTGACAGTTATGGCAAAGCTTCATTTAGATATTGGGTACAAAACTAATTTTAATCTTTTCCTTGTCCACACTTCAGAGTAGCACCAGTTCTTTTCTTGTTCTCTGTTTACTTACATGGCTGAAGAAATGTTTAATTTTTGTTTTAGCTTCCTTTGACGTCTATTTGAGAGTTATTTTCAGTAAATCTTTCTTTATTCTAAACACACACAGGTAGTGGGTTTGTTCATCACTTGTTTCCTTTACTTTTATTGCTCTCCCACAGTCCAGTGCAGCGAGGCCATTGCACAGACTATATTAACTCACAGGGTAGACATAGTTAAATACAGATGTTTTGTATATAGGTACAGAGTGAACATATTTGCAATGAAATTCACAGGCCAACAGAAATCAAAGATCTTGTTATAATGGAAGCAATGTTTTTATCTGATTAGAGTTGCAAAACCCCTTGCCTCAGCCCTGCCTATGCCAGAATGTCTCACAAAATGCTTCAGCTTGTAGCAACAAAAATAGTGCAAAGTTTCTTCTCTTCCAAGGAAATGAAAACTTTCTATCAGAAAGAATACAACAGAGGCAGAAGTGGACAAAATAGTACCTGTACAAGCACTAAACCACAAACCTAGATTTTCAAACTGCTACCTTCTGTTGTGTGGGTTTTTTTTAATTTGGGTTCTAACCTCATGCTTTTGAGCAGAACCCTTCCAGGGCAAAACACTGCAGAGCTGAGGGAATCTGTGACCAGCCACAGCATAAAACTAACTCTGAACTGGGGACCTTTGTGGCTATTTTTGATGCTAAGGATTCAGGCTACATTTACAGTTCCTGATTTTCCATGCTTACATATGAATTTCCTAAAAGATTTTCTTTTCCTTTTCAGATGGGGAAAAAGTACTTGTAGAATTTGTGCACTATCAAGTTTTGAATTAGTAAAACCAGGAAGAGATATGAGAAATCAAGGTATCATTATACAAAGGTCAAAATGTAACTTTCTGTGCATCATCCACCAACTGCAGCCAAAAGATCAGAAGCAGCAGTGGGGGAACCAACTAATCCAGTGAATGATGAAGGAGCTTTACTGAGGATGCACATTCACGCACAGCACATTTGCAGCTAAGAGAGAAAAGATTTTCCAAACCCATCTTAGCATAAAATTGGAATCTCCTCCACGGACACTTCTGACTCTGTTGGAAAAGACCTTCCAGACACATACACCTGACTGTAGAGGGATATTTCTTTAGAGGGGCCAGTGAAATCACTTTTTCATTTCATGAGCTATCACCAGCTGTTCTGATACCACTCAGGCACAGTTTCCTGGGTCACTGCAATGCCTCACAGGGTGCCTGCTTCGGTTCCAGACTGATGTTCTGGCCCTCAGCATTTTTCATGGTGCTGTCAGGACTACCACACTGCAGAGACAATGACTGCAAACCTCTGCTAAGAAACTTTTTAAAAATTTCTTTTTAGAGCTAACTGGTGATCTGTTCTTGAGGAGCAGGCTGGTTACCCCTCGCTTTCACCTCGCTTTCAGACATAACCTTAACCTGGCATTCTCCACTCTGCACATTTTGCTTAGATCCTTGAATTGCAGTTTTTTTGCTTTTCATTTCAGCTTTTCTGCCCAGCTTTACCCATCGGTTCGCTACTGTAAACAACTGTTTTGCCTGCTAGATGGCACTGGCCATCCACCAGCGCTGGGACTGAAGGCAGGTGGCACTGAAGAGCCGTAAGGGCACATGGCCACCCTTTGGTCGTTATTCTGTTTACTTTCTGCAATGGCATTTTCTTTGCTCAGATTACTTCACTCCTCACCCAGAGCACTCGCTTGCCACTATAATAATTATACCCACGTCCTCTTCCTGTTCTGTGATGAGTATGAACTTGCTGTTAGCACTGATACAAAGGGTTGGAGCTGCTTCTGAACCCCATCACTCTGTTGAAAACTGAAAACAAACCAAACCCCTGGAATTCCTCTGGCTTTCAGTCACTGACTTGACTCTAAGTATTTTGGAAACAACAACTTATTTTGGGGGAGGATACAATTAATTAAACCTTTCTGCTTGAAAGCAGCATTACAGAGTTATTCTTGAATAGATACTAAGGACTAATATACAAGGATGGTGTGAAATCTGCTTGTTCTTTGTGTTCTGTTCTAAATTCTTTGTATATTGTTGGGAAAAAAAATCTATTTGTCATAGCTACCTTGGTTGTGTTGCACTCAATGTACTCATCAACACACTGAAGAGGGAGTTGAAGCTTTCAACTGTGCCTGCAGAGCACCCAGCACAAGTCACTGCTGCTGCCCTCTCGGTGCTCTTTTCAGTATAAGTGCTAAAAAATCCACAGTCAAACAAAACTAGAATATGAAGTTTATGACAAGTGTCTGGCTGGAAATAGTATTTCAAAGTATTCATGAGCCCAAACCATTCTTCAGAACACGCTTGTTGTGCACAGTGTCTGTAAGCAGAGTGCCACCATCACCCTTGCAGTGCAGCCTTTCACCTGAGCACGCTGCTGGCTGCACCTGAGCAACACGTTTGCTTTTCACACACACGGGCACGTTTCACCCAGTGCCAGATGTGCCCACAGTGGGCGTGATTTCTCAGAACTCGAGGGTGTACCCTCTGTTTGGATGGCAAGTTCCCTGGCTGTGGTTGCTTGGAGACATTGCAGGTATCATGGTATCTGCCTTGCGTGCCTGTAGATGTTTTCCAGGTAGGTGTGGCCATACTTCAACTTGGCTCATCAGATTCTCCACAGATGTCCATGGTTCTAGTGACAGTGCCAGGTCTAACTTTCTCATTAGTTTTTTTTCAACCTTATAATTATCACCTATATATGAAGCTGAATGCAGTGCTGCATCATACCATATCATTTCTAGGTGCCAGACACCTAATTTCTAGTTTTTTTTCCTTCCTCTCTACTGCAAATGTGTCCATCTCTCAGTTTCCTGAAGGATACTGCAAACTGATTATTTCCAAAACTAGAGAAGATTCAAATACAAGTAAAGCTTTTTAGACTAAATCTTGTGGTCACATTCTAGGATTTCTCCCCATCTTCCCAACCTTCTTCCCACTCCTTCACTCTCAAAAATCAACACCTGCCTAGCAAAGTTGGCAGACAGGCTGAAATGCTTGTGCCTTAAGCCATTCTTGTGAAAAACCTGGCAGCTTTGTTCAAGTTGTCTGATAAAAGCAGGCTTGGACAAAGATGTTGGTCTGTGAACTGGCAGGGGCACACAGACTATGCTGGGGTGGAAAGCTTCAGAGGAAGGAAGGAAGATGAGGGCAGACGGTGGCATTGTTGAGGTCTTGAGATGCCACACAAAGGTTCACAACAGTGGGTCTTTCTAAACCCAAATGTCTAAACCTGCCTGAAAAAAAAATCTATGATGCATTTTGCCCCTGTTTAGATAACATAGTGCAAGGACTTCTCTGTATTTGCCTACCAATTCCTCTGGCACAGCGTGAAACAAATGGCTACCTACACCTCCCTGGCTATTTGCAAGGCCACTTAGCTTTAAAATACAGCTCAGAGCAGCACTACCAATCTTAAATTAACTTTCCTGTTGGGGGAAGAGTCTTGAATTGATCCTTATCTATTTCACTGGGTCTTGTGCTGACAGTCAGGTTTGCTGTTCTCACCACTGTTAAAGTGTTCTGCTCTTTATTGGGTGTACTGTGAACAAACCACCAGTCCAGACCCTTCTGATACGGCTGTTGTGATTTGCCTTATCTTTATTTGCTCCTCAAGCCACTTTGGTAAGGCTGAAGAAACCATGTCCTGCAAAAACTTTGAACTCTGGATGAGCAACTAGAAAATATCTTTATTATCAGGGATGGAGAGCTTAGGCTGCAGCTGGGGTCCAGCTGAAGTGCATGCAAACTGCAGGGATCTGCACAGGAAGTGGCTGAGAGAGTCGCTGGCACTGTGGCTATTAGGGAATTATTAGACATGTGTTAAATGTAGGCTTAGCTTCACTAATGAATTGCCTTGCTCAAGCTGCAGAGAATTTTGGTTATAGGTGGCTGTGAGGGCAGAGAAGGAAAGAAAATATCACCTCACAGTTGGAGCTAATACAGTGTTTCCTACAAGGGATGCTGGAAGTACTCCTGTGCAGGATTGCAATAAAAATGTTTGTGTGCATTGCTCCTGTTATTATAGATTAATTAGCTATAGAAGGGAGAGAGTGCTACAGATTTCTGCACAGTTGTACTTTGTGGCAATGGTCACTAAGATTAAGATGATATCAATTCACTTAACATTTTATAAACTAATAGAGTTTGCAGGCTGCCCACATGCTTAGTGTAAGCATCTGAGTAGCCCTTCTTACTCAGTGTGATTACTGATGTGCTTTAAGTTAAGCATGCATGGAAATCAGGACGGGGATGCAAAACACAAATGAATTTTTCCCACTGATACGCTTCCAATAGATAAATAACAAAAAAAAAAAAAAAAA
>VZRZ01007416.1:382954-438772 GCA_013398175.1 Climacteris rufus | reverse complement strand
CTCTCGGCGCGCCCCCCGTTATCGGGGCCGCCAGCCGCGCTCCTCCCGGGGCTCCGCGGCCGCCGGACACCGCGCCCGGCCCCGCCGCCGCCCGGAGAACGCGTATGGACACTCGGGGTCTGGGCACTCCGAACTTTCTGCTGCCAAATCCGCAGCCTTTGAGAGCTCGGGTGGCCTGGGCGCTTCCAGAGACGGGTAACTTGGCGTTAGTGTGTGCCCGTGGGGCGGGGATATACACACCTTTACACAGAATTAATGAATTCTATATGGAACCAAGCGTTTTAGCAGACGGTTACCGAAATCACTCAGCTGTTACAACAAATCTGAGGGAGCAGCCAGAAACCAGTTAAGAGCATCAGAATTACATTCTGCTAATGAACTGTCCTTTGACCAAAACTGGTTTAAATTTGCTGCAGAATGCTGTTTATGTTTGAATAGCTCCCATGTTTCTCCAGAAATTAAGAGGAAAACAATATGCAATAGTCACTTTCATTGGAAAATGTCAGAACTATGAGCAGATGTTTGCTGTGCTTGATAAATACAGTGTATAAACAACTAATATTTCAATATGACTTATTACTATTTTTTACGACTCAGAACTATTGTATATACTACAGCGGCTCTGGAGAGAAAGCTGTAAATGATTCCTTAGGATTTCGCAGCAAATCTACATGGGGAAAATGACATATGGAAAGAAAATTGACTTATTTCCACAACTGCAAGTGGCCTCCTTTTTTCGCCTTTTCATTAGCAATCTAATCCTAAAAGCATTAGGAGCAATTATTTGCAGTGGTGCCTGACATTCTAGGTCTAATTATTTAAATCAGTTTAACTTTTGATGGTTGACCCATTAGGTCAAATCTCTGTGCCCTTTGTTATATTTATTAAAAAAAAAAAAAAAGAAGGAGGGGGGGCCTTCAAACTTGCCACCTGCTACTGACATATCATTTTAGCTCTGGAGGAGATCAGCATTAAGAATAAGCAACCTCTTACATTTGTTACTTTCCATTCTACCACGGGTAAGGACAGCCCGTGTAAGTGCCTTGTTCTTTGACATCTAAAATCCACTGCTTAATCACGACAGGCTTGTGTGGCCGCAGGAGCGTAAGCAGGAGGGATGGGAGAACAGGAGGATGTGGCAGGTTTTCCTTATGTCATGCTTCCTAATCTACGTGAAATGCAGATGAGACACACGTACATAAAAGGGATGATTTCTCAGTGTTTGGGGGAAAAGCTTCTTCCAAGGATCTGGGAGAGCTCTAAATCTTTAATGCATAAAGAAATAGCTCGTGTTAGTATTCACACACGTTTCTGGGTGGAATGACTTATGGATGTGTAGATAGTAATAAGTATTGCAAGATGCTTGAAGCACTTGGTATCACGTGATGTGCTGTAGTGTCAGTGCTGAATTGTTTGGCAGAATCCGATGTGTGACAAGGGGTGGGGGGAGAGAGGAGAGCAAGAGAAGGTGAGAGGCCTTATTCCAGAAGGGTACATGTTCAATTCATTTTGATTAGTTGTTTCAAATATCTAGAAAACAACCTAATGCTAAGCAGTTTGCTTGTGTAATGGATTTAAACTCTCTAAAACAGCCACCACAGCCCAAAATTGGCGGTCACAGCATGAAATTTGAAGTTGTGAACAGCAGATCTTGCAATGAGAGTTCTCGTTTTCCAGCATCTTTACAGCCCATAGTAATTAAGAACTGTCAAACATAAACTGTATGTTGTGCATTCCTTTGACCTTGCAGAAAATAGTATGTGGCTATTCTTTGAGCTGCTGCCTTCTTTGATGATAGATGTAGGGAAATGGGATAATGTTTGAAAACCGAGGTGCATTTGCCTTGGTATCAGAAGTGCTGTTTGTGCTGACTGCAGCATTTAACCCTCCCATCCAGTCTGATGAACACATCGCGGCTTGACAGGCAGAGGTAGTGGTGGGAAGAGGTTGTCATGTTTTCTCTACAGAAAACCAAGTTTCCCATCCCCTAACCAAATCTGACTGATAAAGTGTACAAACAAAACTGCAGCTTCTGACAACAGCCAGGGAAGAACACGTTGCCACAAAGCAGCATTTCAGTGCTGCAGCAAACGTGGGGCTGGAGTGGGAGAAAGCAGAATCACATTTGTGACATGGCCATTATATTGGCTGTATTGTGACAGGCGAAGCTCAATGGGAAGGGACCATTTCAGCATCAGCAGACATGCCTTCCCTGCTGGGCTTGGAGAAAAATTAACAGGGCTCAGCTGTGGCATTGCAACAACACAGTGTCGACCCAACCATAAGCAGCAGAATATATTTAAAAAAAATAAAGATGACTTGCTTGATTTGGTGTGGGTTGAACACCAGCGACTGAGCCACTAGGGCTGCTTAAATTGGGTTTTGTTTTGCTGTAGTATCAGGAGCAAGGACAATGCATTGCAATAGGGATTTCACTCTGCTGTGTAGTAGCTCATTGGCAAAGAAACTGCATTGGCTTGTTCAGGTTCCTTGTAATCAGCAGTGACAGTGTGCTTACTTCTCTCAAAAGCAGCAGAACAACGTCAAAAAGATGTTCCTGAGAGTTGTATTTTCTTGTTCAGTTAGCATCTCCAGGTTCCAAAAGGATGCCAATTCTAAGTTGGGTTTCTTTCCTTGAAAGAAATACGTGTATTATGCTAGCTGTCCAAACCTGTAAGTTACTCATGCTTCTTGTTTGTAATTCCTGGAAAGAAAATTCACCCTCCAGTGCTGGCTCCCACAAAACACGGAAGAAATGAAACAGTGAGGTCAATCCTGAATTTTAAGCTGATACAAAATGAGTTGTTACAATAGCTGTGAAGGAGGAGACTACAACACAGCAATAGCTGTACCTGCTGTAAGTGACAGGTGGGAGAAATTTTGTTCTTTTTCATCTGTGTTTGGATGACGGCCCAGTGCTGGCCACAAACTGCAATCCAGGATTAATCCTCACATAGTGTTTTCTTTCTATGTATCAGATTTCTCATTTTGTTAATAAGCACAGCCTAGCATGCACTTCAAGTCAGCTGTTCTGGAGTGGAAGCAACAGGGTTTTGCGTTATTGAAATGACGGCTCTCATGCTTTCCTAGAGCCCGTATTGTCTGACCAGGGCAGGGCGGAGGGTGATCCTTGTAATCACAAATCCTAAACAGGGATTCTAGTTACTGATTTTACTTACAGGAAAGGGATGGGGGATGTAGTTTATCCAGGATTACACATGTATTATATCACATTTTCGGATGTGCACCCTGAGGATTTGAAGGGGATCACTAAGGAGTGATCTTGTAAACTGAAAACCTCCAGCAGGCATTTGGAAATGGACCTATTGTAGGAAGCTTCCTTCCCTTACTCTCTTGTTAATGGAGAAAAGACAAACTGAGATGTCCTGCAGAAAGTGTCAGAAGACACATGCACTGACAGCTAAGCTGGGAGAGGAAGGGTCTGAGCCTTCAGCTGGCAATAAGAAGAGTTTAGAGAAGTGCAGGGATTGGATTACAGTCCTCGAAACTGTAATCAGGGAACTCCCCCAATAAAGGCATCCCTGAAAACAGGGTGAACTTCTTGTTTCTGTTGCTAGGTGTTCTGGGAGATCTGTGCAGGAGCTAGGAACAACCCCCTCTTGTTCTTCCAGCTTTAGATACCAGATGGAAAAACTTGCCAATGTTGTCCTTGCCCAGGTTCTGGACGGGAGGTAGGAAGCATTTCATGTCAGTGCGCTGGCCTGGGGCATTTGCTGTCCTTCAGTCCCCTGGGTAAAGGAAGAAGGGATGGCTTTCCATAATTATCAGTCTGCCCTATCCACTCCCTTCCCCCACTGAACCAAACACTGTGCAAGATAAAATTGTCTTCAAATCAGTCTTTTGCCACGAGTGTGAAAAGAGATACAGGAGGGACCGAGTGGGGAGAGGCCTCATGGTGAACAAGGTGGCTGCTCTTCCTGCTGGGCCAGGCCCCTTCATTGCTGCACCCGTTTAATATGACGGGGGGTACAGCAGATCCCTCCCCGAAATGTGTGCTCATTTCCTGTTGTATAAAGAGCCATTCAGTGAGTGGATTCGGTTTTCTAGGAGTCACATAAAGACACTGCCATGTAGGACTGCACTTACTGCATTTTCATCTGCTGTCAAGATGCCACCAGCCAGTTTGACAGTTTAGAAATCTTTTCTCTTGTTCGATAAAGAACAGAATAGAGTAATTTGCATCGCCAATTTTAAATGAGAATTGAAATCAGCCGACAAGAAACCTTATTTTAAAGCTTGTTTGTCTGTGTGGTGGTTACTCTCCAGCGAAAAGGCTGGATCTTGCTGGTTTGTACCTATTAAAACATGTTGATGAGCAACTAAAATAACTTTAAAGTAAATTTCATATTAAATAGGAGGACAGGGTTTAACACATTCAGACTACGATTTAACGTTCAAATCAGAAACAAAATTAATCTGCTATGTTATTGTTTCTGAGAAGTGACTCAAGCAACTTCTTATATAGCACGAAATTCAATGAAAATGTTAAACCTGAGTATTTTGAAGTATTAAATAAAAATATTTGGAAAATACTTTCTTATCAAAATACTTTCTGATGACCTCCTGAGGTCCCTTCTTATGTGACTTATTCTGTGATTTTCACTCAGCTCCAATTTAAATGCAAAGCAAAGGAAGTGTTCTTTGAGCAAAAGTGAACGGATTATTTTCTGCTTATGTTGCTCTTTTATGAATCTGGAACTAGCAGATACTAGTTTCTAACACCTAGTTTTAATTTGGAGGGAAGTAAGCTTTCCTGCCCTTCTGCCCCTCCTCAAATCTCAGTTGCTTTCTGCAGTCTGAATAAACTGAAAAAACAGCCTCTCTGTCCTTTTGTAAGAGGCTCCTGATGTGAAGGGTTAGGTAACTGCTCAGAGTGAGTGAAACAATAAAGTAGTGGCTTTTCCTCTGTAGGGACAAATTTTCCTTAAAACTTCACTAGGACACACATACAATTGCAGAATGATTTTTTTTAAAACAAGACCTGTTTAGAAGAAGTTTTGAAATTATGCCAGTGTTTAGTAAGACTTAAACTTGTGCTGTTTTTATTCAATGTTATCTCCCTTACCCCTGGTAGGGTGAGGTGCTTTGTTATTCTGAGTTTTTGTTTACCCTTATAAAGTATCCAGAACAGTCCTCATGTGGAACTTTTTGCATCAAACTTCTCAAGTCCTTGAAAAAAGCTCTTTGATCTTTCCTAGGCAGTTCAAATGTTCTTTGATAATGTGATATTAGTGACATGATTATACCCAGCCTTCAAAGAAAAACATGAATGTCCTTCTAGTCAGGGAAAGTATCTACCAAAGTTGTAGATGGCAGGGAATCCACTAAAAACTATAAATCTGCGTGCACAGCTATGAAGTGTACATAGCCAGAACCATAGTACCAGAATGCTCAATAATGGCAACTTTGGCACGAGAGTGAGAATTGTCTTGAAATTCTTCAGATGTCAGCAGACTGATGTTTGGCTGAGTGCATTTTAAACGTAATGTAAATTATGACTTGAAAACTTTTACCCAGAAAACTTGGTTATAAGCACTTGCTTTTATGAATTGGTGCTGTGGTTGAATATCTGCCCACATTTAATTTTTCTCAGTGAGCTTGTGGTCTAAAGAATTCTGCTTCTATCCCTGATTTAAACTTTCCATGCTATGGTCATGAGGGAAGTTAGGCAACTTCAGTTTTCTTCATCTTTCAAGTATGGAGAATACAATGTCCTTGGTTTGTCTTGTATATTTATCTTATAAATGCTCATCATATTTAAAAGTTTGCATAATGGGACCCTGACCTTAGCAACAGCCTGTAAATGCTGTCATCATGCACATAATTCTAATAAAGCTTCAAAATGGTAAAGTTGCCAAAGGACTAACGCTTTAGGATTATGCAAAACCCACAACAGGGGAGGGTGGCTAGAGAAGATTGCTCTCCAGTCCTTCAGAAATGCTACATTTTTTAGTCTCCACTGTACCTTATCAAACAAGGCTTTCAAAATTACAATGAAAATTGAAACACGCCAGCTATAAAAATTACTCACTTTTTGCTACAGCATTGAAAGTATTCATGAGACTATATTCCCCTGCAGTGAACACTGGGAGTTTTTGGAAGGTCTGTTTTGCACTGTCAGTCTCTTCCTGAAAATAAGTAAATGCCTCTAAACAATCCCCTTCAGGATGCACAAGCAGCAGCTTGTGTTTTGTGTCTTCCCTCCCCGGGCTGCGCGGTGCAACGCCAGCGCAGCGCGTGACGCAACCGTCTTGGAAATTCTTGGAAAAGCACTTCCGTTCGCTCCAGGTAAAAACTGGGTTGGCAGCAAAACTGCCTCTGCTGTTTACAAGCTGGCAGCATTCTGAAATGAACTCCAAGAAAAGCAGTTTAATGTATGCGGTTCTGCGGATCCATCCAAATGCAGAGGTGTTTGAGACTGTCGGCCTGTTATTATGGGTGGTGCCTTGGAAAAGGAATGTCTTGAGTATTTGCCCAAGTGGGGACCTCTTTTTAGCAGCTGTAGTCAGCTGGTTTATTCCAGTCAGGCTGGGTCTCCCAGTTTCTGGTGGCTGCTTGTAAGGTGATGGGTTTAACTGCTGTATTGATATTCCTCAGCTCCTGAGTGAGGGGAAAAGTGACCTGAGTGTGGAGAGAAGACCATCAGCTTCATTATGACAATTCTACTTGGGTGGCTACAACAAGAGCTGAGTATGAGAATTTGTTTGCCACTGATATGTTGTTTGAATCTGGAAAAATAATTTAATCTGTACCTCTTCACCTCTGCCTGTGTAAGGTCATGATATTTTGAAGATGGGCTGAATTTCCATTAGCATTTAATGAACAGTAAATAACAATAGTAGCTGCTATTGTCTAATATTTCACCCTGTTAATCGTGCAAGAGGATTTCAAGCTGAATGCTGTACTAATAATTCAGTGTCTTGTGAGTGGAGCCAAATGCAGAGAAAATGAATACATCTGATAGAGCTGTAGTACTGGAAATCATGCATGGAGGTGTAACGAACCCCAGAGGACAGGCATGGAAGGAAAATATATTTTAAGGGTACTGCTGACACAGTGATCATTGGAGTATGGATTTAAAATATTTGCCTATCCAGGAAAGAGAAGCTTTTCACTCAAAGATCTCAAAATGCTTTCATAATTAGCAATCTATGCCTTCCAGCTGTATCTCTGGCATCTTCATATAACCTTTTTTGAGATGTTTATGTGCCTTTCTGAAAGCTGCACATGGGTTCTTCCTTAACAGAACAGAGGCCACAGCCACAGCCCAACAAACCAGCTTCCACTCCCATTAGATGCAAATGATTGATTAAGCAACTCAGTTTCTCTGTGTCATTTGTAACAAATAAAATCTCCCTCTCCCTTCCAAATTTTGGGAGTTCATATGAAATGGGACCTGGGCTACATGACGCCAACTGTTCCATTTCAAAAGACTTATCAGTAGTTTTGTACCTAAAGCCCACAGCATCTAATACCACATGCCAGAGGGCTGGGATGTTCTCCATGCATTAACTGGTTGGACAAGAAAGGGGGAAAGGAGTCCAGGTGAGTTCAAGCAAGTTTCCATGTGCATCTACTCTGCCATTATTCAGAACATTTGCCTATTTGTGCTTGCTTCCTCTGTGGTTACACATGCACTCCTGCTGCCTCTGTGTTTATCTAAAACAGTTGGTTTGTACCCTCACTAAAAACTCAAAAACCCGAAGCAGCCTTCCTAAACCTTCCTGGAGCAAAAGCAAAGCACATCCCCTTTTGAGGCAGAGGGGAAGCCACTTCATTACAATGGCTTTGACCATCAAAAGTGGTGAGTGGGAGGGTATCTGACAGCATTAGCACTGTAGATTGACTGGCTGGGGTCACGTTTTTGTAAGTGAGAAGGTAGCAGCTGTCCTTTGAGGCATGCTGGATGCAGCATTTCAGGGGAACTTGCAGATTTTTTTTCCATAAGAACTGCTCCATGCTGTGCCATGCTGCTGTCCCCCACATCTGTGTCTCGGAAGGGGGGAAGGGGCTGGGTGCCCATCAGGAATGCTTCTGATGGCACAGGGAAAGCAAGCCTGCCTCTGCTGAACTTACGCATTACTGGAGACTAACCAGTCAAGTTTGTTGCTTTAATTTTAAGCTCCCAGTTTTTTAAATCTTCAGGGAAGGAAGGATGGCAGCATGTCAAGAGAAGTCAGTATAATGCCAGGGTGTGGGATGTCTGTAATTTCGTGCCTGTTGAACTGTTTTTTTAACAAAATGCTTGAAATTAGAGAAGTGGAAAGGTAGTACGAATATGGTGGTTTTGCCATAAAATAAAAAAATGAACAGTGCAAACTGGCTGGTGGTCAGATCACAGTCTTCAGGGGAAAATGTCTTTAATAGATGTCATTGTAAGGGTAACACTGCACTTGGCACCAAAAATTAGATTTAATGCTATAAATGGAGATAAAGCACATTGCAGCTGACAATATACTTCCAGACCATGTCCCCAGCTAAAGAGCTTGCAGTGCAAGGCACAAATAGGTGCTGTATAGATAACTGGCTGGGGGGGTCAGATTCTGCAAATGCTTACTCAGGCACTTTGCTTGAACTCGGTGAGACTGCTGGAGTAAGAACTTGCACAATCCAGCCCTAGGAGTGGGGCTGGAGCCTTAGAGCTCTTGGGTAAAACAGAACTGCTTGGGGGGTTTATTTATTTTCCAAGTGCCTGGCAAGGAGGGCTTTAAGTAGAAGCCCGCTTCCGACCCTGACTTGCATGCCTGTTTATTTGCTGTAATCACCTGTAACCTAAAATTGCAAAACTCCTGTGGATACACTAATGATGCCTTTGTAAAGTTTCCCTAGCAAAAATTCAACTGGATTTTAAAAGCACATGCTTCTTTCAACACAGTTAGCTATAAAGTTCAGTCCTGCCAGCCTGGTGGGATGAGAACATTTTGAAAAAGGTCAGTGGGCCACATCGAATGCTATGGGTCCAATTTCCCAGGTTGATTTGTTGCCTGAGCTCTTTGAAGGGAGTGGAGCACCTGCAAATCCCCTTCTGGGGATTCCCTTAAAATGTGGGGAAGCCTCCAACAGGTGTGTGGAGCTGGCATGGCCTTGGCCCAAGGTGGGAGAGGTGTGGCTGGGACACGTCTGAACCTGCACTTGGGCTGCAGCAGGGAATCAAAGAGGCTGTAAGTGGTAGCTGTTCTGAGCTCCTCTCACTCCCCTGAGTGTAGGGAAGGGATGCTAACCTTCAGCAGATGGAATTCAGAAGCTGCTCTCTGCAGTTCTGCAGCTCCTTAGGAAGCAGCAGTGGGCAAGGGAGTTGCAGCTGCTTGTCCCCCCCCCGGAGAGGCAGAGGGCTGGCTGCCGGGGCAGATGCTGACTAATTGTATCAGGAAAGAAGTGGGAGGCCATATAGCTGATTCAGATCCCTGCTTTAAAAACCCAGAGCCTGGCTGAGTGAATGCCTGATTAATGTATTTTCTTCTCAGATTCATTTGCTTTGAGGTCACAGTTCAGAGGCTCAAGAGAAAACAGGCAAGACATTACGAGTCTCTCTGGATGTGTCACACACTCGCTGCCTAAGTGCTCTCCGTGTAAAAGGCTCTGACACAGTGAAGTCCCAGACAGACTGTGCTGCTGTGGCACATCTGCTTGAGTAGGGGCTTCAGTCTTTCTTTTTCTTAGGAGGCAGTTCCCTGGCTGCTGTTAAGAAGTTATTCCTTCTAATGGGTCATTGGATCTTCTTCATCAGACCTTCCTGGCTTATTTTAAATGTAATGTTAACAAGGCATTTCTTTTGCTTTCGTTGAAAAGAGTGTAAGCACTTCATGGGAGTAGGAAAGAAAAGCACGATTATTCATAGTAAGTCAGTCTCTACAGTGAATAATGAACAAAAAAGAAGTCCAACTGGAAGAGTACATCAGTGCTACTGCAGACAACAGACTTTTAAATTCTGTTCATCTCCAGAAGTCATGTCATAGAGAAAAAAATGTTTTCTCCGTCCTGCTTCTTGTGAGAGGATTTGTCAGAAAGAAATCTACCTCCTTCCCAATCTAGGTTTTAGAATGTATTTGCTCTTTAAGAACAAGTCAGCACAGTAATCCTGTTTCATGTTAACTGCTATGAAATATGGTGTTAACATTTTAGCCCTATACTGGCAGGAAATGGGATTTAAGGTTTTTTCTCCTTGAGTATAAAAGAGTTTAGGAACAGGATTTAAAAAAAAAAAGATCCTCTCTCTGAGTCTATTTCCATAGCTTAATCTTTCAATTCATCTCAATTGCCTATTACACAATCTGGTTTATGATTTTAACTATGACAGTCTTTAAATGCAAGTTGACACTTCAGATCCCTATGCTGGCTTCAATTGCTACTCCATAGTGTCTGTTTATTGCAATTTATACTTTGGTTGTCTAACCTGTGGGATTCTTTGCTTCTTCCAGAGTACCCAGTTGTGCACATACTTGCTTTTTCCAACCATTACTACGTATTTGCTGTCTCACTGTTAGTGAGACACTTACTCTCTTAGTTCCCTGCACTGTGTCTATTCCTATCTGTTTTCTCTCTTTCCACACAAATTTTTCACCATGCTTTGGGCTGTCTTTTCTAAAAGTAACAGTCGTTTCTTCACTCTAAGCTACTGCAGAACTTCAGAGAGTCACCAAATAGTTGCAGGTTACATCCATTAAAGTGCTGGTGTGGCATCTGTTTGTGCATGGAGACTCTCTTTAGAACAGGATCTGTGTTTCAAAACTCTCTGCAAACACCCTTCCTTATTATAATACTTGAAGGCCACTTGGCAGAAACACTTTTTTCCTGACTTGCATGAAACTGAAATCCCAGTAAATGAAGTATCACTGCAAAGGCATTTAGGAACAGGGAAAATGAGGAACATCCACTGTTAATTGTAGGAAAATCTGGCTGTTCTATTGACAATGGCCTTCAGCTTCCTTTAATATACTTTTTAATATTTGATTAATTCTTCTGGAACAGAAGAGTCATATGATAAAGTGTTAAGGAATAATTCAAAAGAGACAAACTTCAATGTGTTGCTGCTTTGTCTTGCCAAATACCAGTGGTTAGATTGAAGCCTCTGATTGTACAATTCCCACTTTTGACATCAAACCTCCAGCCTCTGTCAAAGTCTTGCTTTCTAGAACTGCATGTCTTTACATCTATGGGAAACTTGTGACTGATGGAAGATTTGATATCAAATGCTCTCAAATCCCATCAAAATCAGTAAGCTGAGGGTGCTGATTGCTAAGATCAGGGCCAACACTGAAGATGCAATTTGGAGATCAGATCCCTCCTGCAGTTGGGTGACAGAGCCTTGGAGAGAAGCAGTAGATAGTCTCACTCCCTCACTCTTGAGCCTTCTCATTAAATTGTTCATTATTTGTTATGCACATATATGCATTCTTTCTCTGTTTTAAATATACCTGAGTGTTTCTGTGTGGAATAACTGAATTCAGTCACGCTCGCCATTCAGTTACAACAGGAAAAAATAGGGTTTGGTGCTTAGTGCTGAATAGCAGAGTCCAACTCATTAAGTTTTTCTATTGCAAAAATGCTACATCTGACTTTCTTACACAGTGTGTCTATAATGGCCCAGAGACATGACAGCACATGTGAAGCACATGAAGGGGAAGACACAGGACCTGAATTTTTCTGCAGGTTTTAACAAAGCCAGAATCTTCTATGCCCTCTCTGCTCTGCCATACAGAACAAAAGCCCCAGGGGGTTTGTTTCTAAAGTCATTTGAGAGCTGCCAGCACAAAATGAAAGCCCCAAGGGTTTCTCCAGTCATTGAAGGGGCATCCACCACCTATAAATGTGAAAATGCAACTGAGCTGCACTTTGAAAGTGAGAGGGCAGTGGCCTGGCACAGTCACTGGGGGAGTCACTGAACTATCAAGACTGACACAATGTGGAACTCATGAACTTGTGCTTAAACAAGTAATTTGTTTAACCAGTATTTGACTTGCTGCATGCTGCTGGCTCTTGGGCCCCACATCCTTAATGTTCCCCTACCACCTTCCCCATATCTGTGCCTAGGTCAGCTCCCCTCTGGAGATGCCAGGGCTCTCAGGAGGCAGTGTGGGCAATACCAGGGCTCTCAGGAGGCAGCATGGGCAATACCAGGGCTCTCAGGAGGGCAGCGTGGGCAATGCCAGGGCTCTCAGGAGAGCAGTTTGGGCAGTGCCAGGGCTCTCAGGAGGCAGCATGGGCAATGCCAGGGCTCTCAGGAGGCAGCATGGGCAATGCCAGGGCTCTCAGGAGGGCAGCATGGGCAATGCCAGGGCTCTCAGGAGGCAGCATGGGCAATGCCAGGGCTCTCAGGAGGGCAGCATGGGCAATACCAGGGCTCTCAGGAGGTAGCATAGGCAATGCCAGGGCTCTCAGGAGGCAGCATGGGCAATGCCAGGGCTCTCAAGAGGGCAGCATGGGCAATGCCAGGCTTCTTGCTTCAGCCCTTGGCTGCCTGGATTCCCAAGGCAGAGCTGCTGCGTGGCTGCTGTCACGGACAGTTGCACCTGATGTGTGGGAGTTACTTGGCACATGGTGGATGTAGTTTCCCATTGATTTTTGGTGGAATTGATTTATAGAGCTATTTAATGGAATTGATTCTTTTTACAACTTTTTTCCCCTCTTAAAGACCAATTGTTTTTCTTGAGTGATGGCTGCAGGTTTGTGTTTATGTATTAATATGCTCATGCACCCAGAGTCCCAACTGTGTTCTCTCTATTCAAACTGCAAAAGAAAGTCTCAATCTCAAATGCCATCTTAAATTTTAATATTATATTTGATGTATGACCAGGAATAAATTAAACGTGCTAGAACTTGCAAGATGAAATCCTAGTGGTGGGTATAACCACAAAGCAGTGTTCTATTAAGCCAAGGGCTGTCGAGAATGTCTGTTGTGGTTGTGTCTGGGTTACGAGTGGCTCCCTTTGGTTTAGTGTAGGTGGATATTTTTATTCCGCCTGGCTTGTGAACAAGGGGATGAAACTTCAGAATTTACCTACAAGAAGAGTAAGGCTCTGCTGACTTTTCCTTTAAAAACCCAGAGGTAGGAACCACATTTTTATCCTAAACCTAATATTTTTATTGTATTCTAATGTGTTTCATTGATTGTTACTCCAAAGTGGTTTGTATTAAGGAAACATTATATGCTATACCTGGAGGAATACTATGAGAAAGTGTGAATATCATAATTCTCTGTTACTGTTTGTACTTCGCAGGTCAGTTCTGTCAGTAAGTTTAAGTGGCAAATTTGTGTTGTGGTTTTGGGCTTTTTTCTTATTCCCTTCGTTTCTTTCTTCTTTCAAGAAGCACTGAAATAAACATGGGCAGGATGCTAACTCTGGGTGGGACTCCTGAGCAGATATGCCACCCAAATTTCCAGATCAGAGAGATTTAAATGTGTGTGCTGAGGGCTTAGGGTCCAGCTAACAACTGCCTGTCAGGATACAACAAAATAGTCTCTGAACTAGCCAGCACCCAAGTCATGCGAGGTATTAGTAATCCAAAAGTACCTCCTCGAACAGCAAAGTGAAACAAACATCAACTGTTGCAGTTATTGTGTGTGATCCCTGTGTGAAATTTAGCTAAGATATTTGGCAGTTGTATGTAGCACTAAGTGGATCTTCCAAGTGCTCTGATGTAGCCATGAGCATAGTACATTTGGGTAATTTAGTTATCACCACAGAAGCGACAGAGATAGAGACAGCAGTAGTCAACATCCTATTTGAATAGAAAAGCTCCCAACTTCAGGACTGCTTATGAAAACTTCCACCCATGGCCAGCTGTAATCTGGAACCATCTAAAAACTGCTGAGAATCCAGCAGGGCTCACTCCTGTGCATTTACCTTACACTGTGAGTTTAACAGGATTGCCAAGAATAATATCATTAGGATGCTGAGTGTGCAAGTACTGCAGGAGTGGGCTGTACATGTGAACAAAGCTTAGCAGGAAAACTGTAGATGGTAGATGCATGATGCAGAGCAGATAATAGCAGAGTATCCGGTTGTCTTGTATCTGTAACTCCAAATACCACACACCATTAATTTTGGAAAAGCACTCCAAATGTAAGCAAATTGCTCTGACCCAGATTTTAAACTGGTAAGGAACCTGAATTCACATGCAAGGCAATATGGGCCCTTTTGCAAAACATGGTATTTAAATGTGGCTTGCTTAGAGAAACTTCAACAACAATCAGCCTTCACCCTGTGTCTCAGAGGACTGCCAAGACTTTATTCAACATCTTAGTGATCCTAAATGGCAGTCTTTGAGAGGGAAAACTGTATCCTTATTTGTAAATGAAACCTGCAACACTTGAATTATACCGTAGTTTTACAGAGGTGTTTTATATACCACAGATACATTGTAAACTAGATTTTGTTTGCTTGGAATTATCCTAGTGATTTCTAGTCTGTCTCTGACAGATGTGTCTCTCTCTAACCATCACATGCCCTAAGCAATTATGCAGAGTTAACAAAACCTAGAGAAGGCAACTGCTCTTATCTGTCTTGCCCCATGCCAAGTCTTTGCCTTCCGCTCTCTGCTGGGAAATAGTAGAAATTCCAGGCATTCTTTGGAAGGGAGAGGGTTAAATTTAAAGAGAAGGGTATCTTGTCTTTCACCACTACTGGGGTGGAAAGATTTTAACTGTGCCTGCTCCCCAGAGGTGCTGCGTTATTGGTGTGATGATATGTCCTTGTGGGATAGGTTGGACATTAAGGATCTGTACTGCCAAGATTCTTTGTTGTCATATGGACTGATTTTGGCATTGTGATTCTCAGGACATCAGAAAAAGCATTTACATGAGAATACCTGATTTCATAGTTGGTGTTATGTAAATTGGACTATGTTTGGCTCAGGGACTGCAGAACCCTAAGGCTGTCACTGGGCTATACAAGCACAATCTCTTCCCTGAAGAATGTTCCAGTCTAAATAGTAGATGGTAGCAGATAGTAGATAATAGTAGATAGTAATAGTAATAGTAGGTAGTAGTAGATAGGAGATAGTATAGCAAAAGGGGAGAGAGGAAGCAGAGACACAAAGAGATGCATTATTTGGCCAAGGTGGTGTCACTGATGTAGAGAACTAGGAGGAGAACCTAAACTCCTTCAGTTCCAGTTTACTTTGCTACCAGAACAGACTACTGTTATTATAGCACTCTTTTTTGCATCCTTGCTCTTCCAACTAAATTAACTTTCCTTGCCTGAAGGACTGACACAGTCCCTGTACAGTCTCCTGGCGTATTTTAGATATTCCAGAGAACTGGAACAACAAGCACACAAACAAGTCACTGCACATTGACTGATCATTGCTTACACTCTGTGCTTGAAGCTTTAGCCCATGGCAGTGAAAGGTAACCACCTAAAACCCAGGACAAAGCCAGCCACACAGGTAGCAGTGGCTTCTGGATTTGCACAGCTACTCGTCAGTCTTGCTCGTTCTGGAGGTGCCTACCTTGCGTGTTGGTCCGGGAGTTCCCGGTGCCTGCACACACGGGGCTGAGGCCAGGCACTGCCAGCAGCACCCCAGGCTGCTCTGCCTCCATTTTGGGTTCTCATGGACACCTTGCTAGTGTTCAAAATTCCTTGCCAAACTCCCACCTTACCAAGAGTTTGAAGGACTGCATTTCTGTAATGCCTGGACTTGGAAAGCTGTGAGATGGAAACAAATACTCCTGCTCCAGAAGATGATAAACAGGACCAAACAGTTACTTACTCTTTGTGTGTTGCCTTGGTAAATTTAAAGACTTCCGTGTATTAAATGATGCAATAGCAAATTCCTTACAAAAAATAAAATGTCTGTAATCAGATAATGGTTGCTCTGGTGCTAGTGGTAATGTGGCATTGAATATCTCTTGGTTTGGCTTCCACGGTTCAGAAGTGAGGGGAACTGGAATGGTGTTTACTGAGCCAATAAACTTCTCACTAAACATAATTCATGAGCTCTAGCTGGCTAATAACCAGGACCTCAATGCTCTAACAGTTGGCCCCATACATTTTAAAACAAAGCTTTATTTGAAGTGAAAACTTTTAGAAAAATAAACTTCAGGATTTAGTGGCCTCTAATATTGTCTGCCTCCACAGGCCATGAGAGATCTCATAACTAGAGAGTGGGTTTTAAAGTATTTCTATTGCAGTCTCTTTGACCAATGCTAAAAGACTGCTTGCTGCAGAGATTGCCTCAGCATAACTTTTTGTTTGTTGTTTTCAAGCTTAGAGGAATCCATATGTTTCTTTTAAAATAGCACTGTGCAGGGATTTTTTTCCCCATTTACGTTTAAAAAGAGTTTCTGCTGACCATTTGAGAGCTCTAGGCAGCCAGCATTCTTCAGCTATATGAAAAAGGTGAAGAGCTGAAATAAGGTTTACTCTCTTTAAGATGGCATTTAAAAAATCATTTCCATAACCTTTCTTACAGTCCTAGTTTTTCTCTGGAGAGATCTTCATCTGAACAGGTTTATTTAAACACTTGCTAGGTTATGTAGCAGGATTTCCCTTCCTCTCCTCATGAATGAAAACCTGTGCTTCTGCAGGTTCACTCAAGGAGTGCTCCTCCTTGGAGCACTACAGAACTTCAGATCTGGATTGCTCTCAGATCCCCAGCACTTCCCTGTGTGTAGAACAGTATTCTTGTGTTCGTGTTTGTTTAGTTTCTCATGAATGACATTTACATTCTTAAGGAATCCCGAGCAGTTCTCAGAGAGGTGTGGGCGAGTGCTGGTTCTGCTCTCTGGGGCACGTGTAATTTGTACTGGAGCAGAGTAACTCATTTTTAAGGACTGGGAATCACTTAATTTAGATTTCTGCTAATGGTTTTACCTTCTGGGGAGGCCTTGCCACTCTGTGCTGCAGCTTCTTCCTTGGACGGATGATGAAACAAGGCCTGCCTGCCTCCTGTCAGATGCTTTGAAGTCTGTAGATGAAAGATACCATATGAATGCAAAGTACTTGCCAGTTAATGTCAGCAAGTCATTTTGCTTGTACCTTGATGGAAAAAGCTTTATTGTCAGCTTACAATGAATTGATCTGCATATGCACCAGTAGTTCTTTGCCTTTTACTTAAGTCTTTTGGAAAATTATATTGACTACCTCTCAGAAAGATAGAGGGAAGTTAAATAACAAGCAATAAAGGATTATCGAGGAAATTTCTCGTCATGCAATACTTTAAAGATAATACTTGGTAATATTTTGAAAAGGAAAGAAAATAATGACAAGGAATTCCTGCTAAATACTGTCTCATTCCCTGTCTTTCAGGGATTATTTTGTCATGCAGAGCTAAGCCTAGTTCCATCAGTGCATAGAGAAGTTCTATTATTATACACTGATTTGATAAGATAATATAATTAGTGTCTTGGTCCATTGATGCAGACCTCTACTGTCCAAAACCAACATTAGGTTATTAAATCAATTCTCGTATTTGTTACAGTAATAAGATAAAATAGCATTATTTAGATACCGCTTGTCTAAACTTAGATAAGTCATTCAACCGTATCTGTGTTTGCTTATCCACATTCTTCTTCTGCTTTTAAAAACCAGCACAAATTCATGAGGTAGGTGCAGGCTTTGGATTTCCTGGTTTTTATTGTTTGGTGTGGCAAGGTCTTCCCTGTCAGTTATTTGTGTCTTGTCTGTGTGGCTCTGCCTCCCCGGCAGCAGATGGGCAGTGAGGAAATGAGGGCTCCAGTGGATAAATGCAGCAGCAGCAGCTGCTTTCAAGAAGGGTATCCATGAGCAGGCCACAAGTGAGACGGTGTCTGGGCAGCTAATCTGGACAGATATCTACCAGCAATTTTGCTGACACACAGATCGAGAGACCTGGAATTGACGGCTACACTGGCACAGAGCCAAAGTCAACAAAGAGAAGAATTTTTAGGTAAAAAGGCAGGTCTGAGTTTCCCAGATTACAGTTGTCTTGGGGAGCCTGGGAGCCTTCTGGCTCCAGAGAAGGAAGAAAGAGGCTTTGCCAAATGCCTATTTCAAGTATAAATGCTCTCCCAAGCCCATAGTTCATAGACTGATACAGGTATTTAATATTCTGCTGGAAGCGGGTTGACTTACTCAAAGTTTGCAAGGAATTGGTTTTGTAGGTAACCTTTGAAGTGTTTTGGTTTTGGTTTTTTTTTTTTTTTTGGCTCTAGAGGCACAGATCCTATAGGACAATGACTAATTCAATCTGATGTTAAGGGACCATGGTGTCTAGTGAAATCTGTTGTTTTTAAATACTGCATTTTGTATGAACTTGGGCTGCAGACCACAATTTTGCTCTGTCCCCTGGTTTTGTAACACATTTATTTGCATGGGAACATCCTGCTTCTTGCACATGTGAGGACTTCCAGGATGAGAGCCGAGCCCTGCTCAGCTTTGTTCCCAAATTCTTCAGTGGAACACAGGACTCTTTGAGAGTGCAGAGGGCCAAGTTGTGCTGCTGTGTGCTCCTGGTGTGCTGCTGGCATGACTGTGCAGGGCCAGACAGGGAGGGAAGGCTATTTAATGGGGCCATGTGTTATTGGAACTTGCCATCTAACATTCCTTGCTTTCCCCAGTGTGTTCTCCCCCTTCCAGTGTGGAATGCAGTAATTGCCATACCAGAGAGAAGCCATGATCTGTCTGTCTAGCCTGGCATCCTTTCTCCAAGACAGGCAAATACCAGATGCTTGAGGGATAGGTACAAGAACTCCTAAAACAAACAACTATGGTACAGCTTGTGCATAGAGGAAGTTGGTGGTTGGTTTATGCCCTGAGGTGAGGGAGTTTCTAACCTTTACATGAGTGTGTAGCTGGGTATTCTCTATCATATATGACAGTCTTGCACTCCAGCCATTCTTGCAGACTCCCTGCCTGTAGAGTTTGGTACCAAGGAACTGCACAGCTCAGCTGCACCACTGCACTGTGCTAGCGTGGTCCTCAGGCCCAGCATTTTGGAGGGAGAGGTGTAGCAAGGTGTGGTAGAGCTGCACAGTGTGCTGCTGATAGCGCTGCCTGCAGAGCAGCCATCACTGCTTATTTCCCCAGTCACACTGCTCATTTCCTTTGCTAGCTGTGAGTGTCTGCTGCCTTCTCTCGATTGCCTCTTGTCAGCAGCCCCTGGCTCTTCAGCTAAAGGCACAAACTGTGTTGCCTGTTGTTTTTTCTGTAGTGCACCCTTCTGCATACTTCTGTCCTCTGCCCTCTGTCCCTTTTACCTTTACTCGAGCAGAAGCCCATCTGTGCTGTATCTCATGTCTCCCGTGTGTTAGCCCTGATGAACATACAGATATTCCTGGTCCTTCAGCAGCAGTTCCTGAGAGGATGCTGAAATGCTGTGTTCCAGGTGCTATTACCACATGACAGGATTTAGTCTGTTCAGTAAAGTGGGATCTGATCTCTGCCCCACTCCTGCCTTTCAAACACAAGAGCAGGAGGGTTGGCTCCATTGCTGCTCAATCCAGGCCACCACGAGGGGACCACTGAACCTCTCTTGTGAGTCATGATAAGAGCTACTATCTGGTTCCCTCCCTGCTGGTGTTCTCCAGTGGCCAAATCTTTCATCACAAGCTGCACATACAAACAGTGTCCTGCCACACAGGGATCTTGCCAGGAACTGGTGTGAAACAGCCTCCAGCAACTGAAAGCATGAGGGACAGAGGCCTGGACAGAGAGGAGAAAGACCTCAAGCAATAGCTTCATTGTCTGGTGCTGATGTAGAAGTCAATAATATGCAGGACCTGTGTTCACCTCAGGGATGAGGAAGGGGAGAATGCTCTTTTTAATTATGTATTGCTAATTCTTTCCCAACCAGCCAGCCTGGGATTTCCTTGCATTCTGAGGCAATGCTTTCATCTGTCTCCTGTTTAACAATCTGGACTTGCTTGAGAAGTTGGTTTTCCTTCTTGTGGAAGATTGCATTGGAGCCAGAGTGTTGTTTACTTGAGATCTATAATAAAAATTCTTTGTCCTTATTTTGCTTCCTCTCCAGCCTGAAAAGGGGTGGCATGGAAAGCAGCACGTATTCTGTGGGGAAGATCTTTTGGGTTCAGCCTGTTTAGTAACCACAGTTACCAGACTGCTCTCACTTCAGGCAGTTGGTCAGTCTCCCTCGTGCTACCTGGACTTGTGTAGTCTATGGTTCCTATTTGCTGCAACCTCTCCCAGGAATCCCAGGTAAAGTGAAGCAGAGTTAAATCTCTTTTCCTAAATGGCAGCTAGAAATTTACCATTACCTGCCATTTCTCCTCTGGGAAGTGATTTTTGCTGAGCCCTTTGATGAAAAAATGTTCTGTCCAAACCACTAAGTGGGTTGTGGTGTTGTAAGGCCCATGATGAAGCTGTAAGAGGTCCATTCTACTTAGGTAAGCTGAAATCAGACCTAGCTGCTAACAAACAACCCAGCAATCTCGATTCTAAAACTTGAGAATTATCCTCCCTGTTAGGTAGTCACATTAGTAGCTCATGGAATGGTCTAGATCCAGGTCCATAAGGATACTGTTGCAGATGTGGCTGGGGTCTGGTGTCTGGCTTTTCTTGAAGTAATGCCATGAATATTTCTTATGTGCTGTTGCCTTTTCCCATTTTTTATTATATCAGTGTTCTTTTTTCTTCTGATACTTTAATTTTTAAACAACGCACATGCTCTGGTAGATTGAAACAAAAGGCAAATACAGAGCCAGAGGTCTGTTTTTCTAAATGCAGCTTGAGATTTGTAGGCATGGGTAATTAGAAAAATAAAATTTATCATTTTAGTTAGCTTATTTTAAAGTGGGTGGGAAATGAGCATTTTTTAGCATGGAAGTGGGGATACTTCCTATGCCACATTCAGCTCCAACATAGCATGTAACTTCATCATTTGTGCAACCCACTAATCCCTGCGTGGACCTTCTTAGAATTAAAATGCTCTTCATTCAGTAGATGAGAGAAACCAAATTAAAATTCCTTTTAATACTGAATGAATGGGTCTGTACAGAGATACAATGTGGTTTAGCTAATTCACTTTAAATTCACAACTTTAGTTAATCTGAATTAAGTTTCCCAAATCCTGCGTGTAAAGACATCTTTATTTAGAAGAAGCTGCTGTTGTGGAAAGAGCAATGGACTCAGCCCTGTCCCGAGGCATTCTGGCGTGCAGCTCACTTGTTCCAAGACAGAGAGTTCCTGGGCATTTGCAAATTGTCTACCACATCCTTTTCTTCTCCTCTCAGAACGCCTCTGTGCCACCTCCTAAAACTGTGGTTTCTGAGCCATTGCTCTGAGTAACTTGCTCTGGTTGTAGTTGCTGTGCAGCTGAGGAAACAATATTTCAGCAACTTGTACCATCTTGGAACAAGGGAAGTTAAACTTGTCCTGAAACCTGCCATGAACACTTGGTTCATTCACCCTTTGATCTGAAGGGCCTGTCCAGTGGTTGTTCCCTGCCCAGGCCAGGTACAGAGCAGGATGAGGGATCTCTCCAGCATAGCAAAGGTTTGTGCAGTAAAACCAGACTTGTGCTCTGTATAACTGGGAAGCCAAACATGAGAACAACTGTCTTTTAGGGTCAGAACTTAGCTGAGAGACTTGCTCCTGAAAATATTTGTTTTTCTGCTTGGAAATGATCTTGTGGTGATGTTACATTTTTCTTGTGAATAGAGAAACTGGTCACATGGGTTAAATATAACCATTTAGGACAAACTTGCTGTTTGCCAGATACAAAGAGCATTGGACCATGTAACTCTGGCTGCAAGTTTCACTTTACTGGACTGTTTTTCAACTCTTGCCCTAATGGGAAATTGTTCATAGAAACCTTGCATTGTCTCATGGGCTGCTGGTTTTGTTAAGAGATCAGCTGGACAGGGATCAGTTGGATTCCTGTAAATTGTTTCAGTTGGAACTTCCAGTATGTTGATCACGGATGTTATGAATAATGGGTAGGAGATAACTGAGTAAACATTATTTAATTTCACTCCATCTTTCAGTTGGAGTACATAGATAGACACAGGGGAGAGGTGGTGGTTTTCCATGGGCCAGTTGATGAATTCATGTTCTTTCCACCTGGCAAAGTCATGCCTGACGTGCTGAAGTCTCCAGGAGCCCTGAAAGCATCATGCACTGTGCGTGTGTACTATAAATAAACTTTTAAAAACATAATTTAAAAACACCTCTGGCAAAGCACATGCTTAACTGAAACTTGCCTGGTCAAGGTTGACTCAGTGGTGTAGGAAGAAGATGGGGAAAGAGCAAGTGGGAGGAAATAAATGGAACCTGCTGTCAGAGAAAAGCCACTTGTTTGTGATTTTCAGGCTGTCCAAGCTCTTGGCATGTGAGCTTTGGGAGATCCCTGGTGACCTTCTGGATGTTTGCCCTTGGCACGCATGTTTGAGTGTGCACTGAGAATTCACTAATAAAGCTGCATGAACAAGGTTAGTTAACCTGTTAGAAAAGGATCAGATGTCTTGGAATCCTAGTTGATTCTCTGGTTCTAAGAATCCAAACAGCTCCTGCTGAAGGTCTCCAATCAACTAGACAGAATAATTTCAAGAAGTCCTCTTAATGAATTTTTATGTGTTCCACCCACAGTTTGGATAGCTGCATCCCTTTATTTTAAATGGACAATTCTTTTGATCTGCACAGAACCAGAGGAGGTTTGGGGAGATGAAACTCTCTTAGGGTAAATTGCTCTGATAGTATCTGTGGAGGTATATAATCTGCACTGCTGCTGTCTCAAAGCAGGTCTGGCTTACTTGTTTGGTTTTTAAGTTGTATGAAAACATGATGCATCTTCAAGCAAGAGAAAGAAATCTCCACCAAGGCCTCTGCAGACAGGGCACTAAGGGGTTAAAGGCATTGCCCAGTTCTGAGGAAGCCTGTTTCAAGGCAGGCATGGACTGGAATAAGGTTTTGCTGCAGACACAGGCTGATGTGCTTGCAGCAAGGATTGCAGGCTTATCAGTAAAGATAAACATGCAAAGGCTTCCAAACCCCTGTGTCCCTGCCACTTGTTTGGGATCCTTTTTCAGAGACCAAGAGAAAATACAAGATCTTCCCCAAGATAGATGCTACTTCCAAAGGGGCAGCCAGCAGACTTTGTAGAAACAGAGACCATGTATTACTGTGTGGTTTGGAACAGGTACAGGAGATATTAGTTTACCTGATTCAAAATAGTACTTGAGACCTGGCAGTATCATGTGGGGTTGGCCCTTTCCCCTCACTCATCAGTCTTTTGCTGAGTGTCCAAATGTTGGACAATGCTGGGTTTTGTTGCCCGCAGTTACTTGCCACAGGTAATTTCTGCTGCCAAGCAATGTCCAGGCTTTACCACCCATTTGTTACCATTTCCCACAAATACTTTGAATGTTACTTTGTTTTAATCCTGGTGCTGAGAGAAGGGGAATGGAGATGGTGTTTCTGTTAAAAATGCACAGGATCAGCTAGAGAATTTTTGGGTACAGAACAGACCTCTTGAGTTGCCTGCAAAAACAGTCACAATGGTAATATTAGATATAATTATGGTGTATCCTTGTAAACAATAATTTTTTGTTTATTTCCTTCTCTTCGTGCTTCTGTCACTAAATACTGCAAAACAGGAGATAGAGAAATCAAGCACCTGGCTTCTTCATGAGGTCGAATTCCAAAAGTCTGGATTAAAAAGTGCAGAAATTATTCCAGATGGGTGAGAACTGGCACTCTTTTTCTGTCCAGGAAAGTCTGTGCCATTCTGCAGGCTCAGCCTGGGTCCCTCTGTTTTGCCACCGAGCCTGATTGACACTTACATGTGTGTGGCCCTTTTACACAGCAGTGGACTTAAGTTTGAAAATCCAGACATTTTTGGACTGTGACAACAGTTGGTATGGTGTTTCAATCTGTATTTTAGTTTTTTAAAATTATATATACTATTTTAAAAGGGAGTGTGGCAACTTATTGTAAAACTCAGAGAGAACAGTTTATATAAACAATTTAAAAGTTGCTCCCAGTTGAGTGAGCCTTTGAATGTGGAAAAAGAGACTTATTTCAAAAAATACTCTTAAACTTGCCGTGTGATAGATAAAGCTACTTCTGAGAACGTGAAAATGTGGGCTCCATGTGCTAAAGCTATTTGAAAAGAGGTGTGAGTGAAGGGGCTGAGGTTGGTGTGAACGTCAGACTTCCTGCCTTCTGCACTTTCTGTGTCGCAGCTGTAGCACGTTCATAGTGTGGCACTTCTTTTAAAAGGGACTCTGAAGTAGCCCAGCCTTTCAGGAAAAGACAAGCTGCAGCCAGAAATTCTGGCCCATCTCAGGATGACAAGAGGAAGAGCTTTGTTACCAGCTTGTGTTTGATCTTAGCTGCTTTTTTTCTGCTCTCAGTAGCATGCTAATGATACCTGTGGGAGGTGAAAAATGGGTGAATTCCTGCCAGAGTGCGGACAAGTTCGCAGTTTAGTTCTTGTCCTCTTCTTCCCCTCTGGTAAAAATTTTGGGGGCTGTCCCAGATACATAAAAAGGAACTTTTTCCTAGAATAATTTTCTGTCCTACATCTGCTGAGGAGTCTGAATCAGAAAGGCAGCAAGCAGTTGACTCAGTTTGTTTTGTCTCCTCTCCCCCTTTCTTATGTTTGAAATTAGGAGTATTTACGGGAAATGACTGGCTTGAAAGTCTAGGACAAGTCTGAGCTGCCCATAAGCCATTCTTTTGCTACAGTTCAGTTTGTTTATTTTAAACTTTAAAACTGAAATGTCAAGTGCATCCTAAATCCCCTTCTGTTTAAAATGCCAGAGTTGCCAGTTTCACATTTCTTACCTATGATTCCCTACATGTAATTCCCCTTCTTGGTATCAGAGGACCCAGCAGGGTGGGCAGGCTGCACCCTGGGTCACAAGAACAGGGCACTGGTAAAGCAGAAGGGTGCCAAACCTGGAGGCAAATACACCCCAGTTTCTGCTGCTGCCCAGGGAGAGGGGCTGCAAGTCTGAGATAAGGATGGGAAGAGACCAAGAGGGCTGGGTGGGCCCCCAAAGGCGGAGATCTGGATGCCAACATATCTTGCTCCAGCTTTGCAAGGAGCAGCATGCAAGTGCTTCAGAGGGAGGGTTAGTCGTGGTTTGTGGTTTAGGGAGTTGACACAAATAGTCTCTGAACCCTTTTTTTATGGGCCTGCAAAGGAGTGCTCTCTCTGGGGAACTGCAGCCTGTCCTGCTTGGTGTAATCCTTCCTTGCCTAGCAGGTTCGAGGCTGTGCTCAGAGCAAGCAGTCATGACTGGCTGACAGAAAGGGGGGTTTAGCATCCTACACAGTTTGTGCTATGTTAGATCAGGATGGACATGTCAGTAATTAAACACTTGGGTCTGGGTTTCTGTTCTTAAATGACTGTTGTAAACCAGCAGTTGAGTTCTGTGGCAGGCAACCTGTGATGATTTCTGTGTCCAAGATGTGTGTGGGCTAGGCTATTTTCCCCCTCTTTCAGTAAGTGCACTGTGTAACATTTTTGTGGACAGAAACACAGAACAGTGTGTTGACCCTCACTGCTGATCAAACTTCAGCTGCACCCAGATATAACTGAAAGCAGGTCTTACCTGGATTTGCTTTCTGTCAATGCACATAGGTGGTCACGTGGAGGGGAAGTAAAATACTTCAATAATACATACTGCACAAATGCCTGGATGGAATAAGAAGAAACAAAGTGTGTCAGAGGGGAAAATGAATTGCAAATCTTTTGAATTCAATGAGAAAACATTCCCATAATTCAGATATTTCATTCTACATGAAGGCTGAAGCTGAACCTGATAAAAATCATCCAGATGGAGAGAGATCATTACCTAGTTGTAAAATATCAGCACTCCTATTGGCCTGCACTGGCAAAGCACTGGTTACACTGATCTCCCAGCCTGCTTCCCTTCCAATTGGGAGTTCTACAGGGATGACCAGAGGGAATCTTAGTGATACTACAAAGAAACCTGTTTGCTTAAGAGGGCATATGTACATCTTTTAACAATCTGGTTGTGTACCTCCTTTGTGGGAGGATCCCTGACCTTATACAGAGAGGGACAAGTGCTAATTAACTTAATTCTGGGAACAGGAGGTGGTATGACCTTTTCCAAAGTCATTCTTTTGGGATAGCGTTTATGGAGAGGTATTTGCTAGGACTGATGCCTGGGTTTGCTATGAGAACATTATTCATACATAGGTATAAAACTCCCTGGTGTAGCTGGGGGAAGAAATTAGCCTCCCATCTCTCTGGTTTGGGCTCATGGTTCCTTGTGTAAAAATTGTTGGCACCGTGTCCAGATTTATGTTATTTAGTATCAAAATGTAGTTACATTTTCTGTCATATCTTTTAGCACTGAACACTGCAAGTAGATCCAAGTTATTATTAGAGCATTGTTTTGGACACCACTCAGCGTGTTGTGAACATCACATCTTCTATTGGCAGCCCGAGAGGAAATTAATTTTTGGGGCTATTTTTTTTTTCCCTAGCTATCAAGGTGTTATTTGTTCTGAACATCTTCCAAATTTCTCCCTTTTTTGCCAAAGAAGTAGTAAGGACTCTTAGTGCCATCTCTTTGCTTTGCTGCCTCTGAGCAGCTCAGGGACACAATTACAAGCACTCTGAGTGTGCCTATGCCATTTGATTTTTGTTCTTACTACCAGCTCTAAGCAATCAGTCCCTGTTGCTCCAGTACGGACAAAAGCAGAGGCAGCTACAGCACTGCCTTAACAGCATCTGCAGAGAGCAGAGCTGATGGAGATGTGCTTGAGGGGAGCAGGACTGAGGCCCATTGCTCTGACTCCGCGAGGAAACGAAACGCAGCCCAGAGAGGAGGCAAGTTGCTGCAGACCCCCTGGCTGCCCACGTGTCAGGCCCACAAAGCATTTAGGATGCCTGGCTGCAGAGGAGCAGGCAGAAAGCTGCCCATGGGGTCTTACAGCTGGGGAGAGGTGAGAAAGCAGCTGATAAAACTGACTTTTCCTCGGGCAAAGAAAGATCTTTGGTCCCCGCTCCCTGTTCTCTTCTAAAGCATTTTAAAAAACCCCAACAAGGCAACTCTCCCTCATTCCCCACCGCCACCCCCGACAACAAAATAAGCACAGGTTTGCCGGACCCTGAGAGAAACAAACGTAAGCGCCTCTTTGGAAAACCCTGCCGAGGCCTGCGGCCATCCCGCATTCCTGAGGAGGCTGCGAGCCTCCTCCCCAGCGTGCCTGCCCAGCAGGGCAGCGGCTGCGGCGGCCGCTGCTGCTCCCTGGCTGCACCAACATGCCCGCACAGCCCCGCCGGGGCCCGCGGCTCTCCGCAGCCCCGCTTCGCGCTGCCCCTGCCCGGGGGAACAGCAGCGGCACCTTCACCGTGCGCCCTTTGCTGCCGTGTTCGTTCCGAGGACAGCTCCGCGTCTGAAGTGCTGCCAGACTGAGCTACGAGCACCGCGAACCAAACAGCTGCCACGTCCTCATCCTACTCCTTGTCACAGCACTGCAGTGGAGCTGGAAGTTTTTCAGCAATGTAACTAGGTAAGGGGTATTTACTTTGATGGAAAAGAAGGTAAAATCCCTATTTCCCAGTTGGTTTGACCCCTATTTACAAAGATTTAGTAATGCGTGTACGTAGAAGAAATATCTACATGAGTGAAAATGTGTCCTGCTAATATTAAAAGGTACACGGTGGAATTTTGCCTAAGGATAAAATGTCATTTTAATTGAAAGCTGCTGTAACTTGATAGGGAATATCCACAACAGTCTTGAGGATCTACTTTAAAATACAGTTAAAGACAGAGACAACTCCCACCACTCTGTCTCTTAGAGCTACATGTCCTCTTTGATCCATCCATGGTGCTTACGATTCCTAAGAGACACGCATACTGCCTGTAGTCTGAGCTCATTAATATTTATATTATACCTTTCATCTGAAGACGTGTGCTTTGCAATTATTAATTAAAAACCATTTCACAAACCCCTAAAATTTAGCTCCATTTCATAGCTTACAAAGTGAAGACCCAGAAAGTTTGTGTGTTCTTGCACCAGACAAAGTGAGATGAGGAATGTGGAAGCCTGTCTGCATGGACTCCTACCGTGCTGTGTTTCTTTATCTTTCACCAGTAACTTTTGACAAGGTAGCACAGGTTTCCTTTGACAATAAGATGCACCTTGAGCCTGTTCCACCGAGGCAATACTGAGAAAGTGAGCAAAGGGAGCCTTCTCTTTCATTGTGGTTCTTCAGACAGAGTTTGCTTGCTTTTTAGAAAGCTTCTTTAAAAATACAACTTGGAAATGCTTTGTCAGCCTTGCAGACCACATCCCGAGTGAATATTTACTTGACCATGTTAAACCCTTCCCTAGCACACTGTATTTTAGTTCCCATGTTTGAGCAGATAGAAGGGATGGTGGGTTATAATCCATACCAGACGTGGGCCCTCTCCTCTCAGTCCTTCCTGGTGCTTATGGAATGAAGGAGCTTGGCTCAGTGGGAGACTGATAACGGGAGGGAGGGCTTGCCATGCGATTAGACCAGTTCACTGTAAACACCTAAGTTGCACAAGTGGCTCAAACTTTGATCTTTTTGTTGTGGAAAAGAAATCTGAGACTCTGAAACCTGCCCTCAGTCACAAACAAGGAGGTGGACATTACTCAAGCCCAACTGTGGAAATGTAAATACAGTAAAATGTGATTAAAATGCAAAAAACACTTCTTTCTTCCCCATCCCTTGCCTCCCCAGTGTCCTGCCTGCTTTTACCAGGGGCTCCTACTCTGACTTGCTTAGCTCTGTTCGTGAATGCAGGCCCCAGCCTCACACCTGAAACGCCCAAATCCAAATGCTCCTGAGTGGTGTCTGGGATAAGGTTTAAGCCACAGGTGCAATTAAGCTTTTAAGTGGTAAGCCTATTTGGTTAGGGGCACACCTAGAGCCTGCAACAAGCTGCGAGAAAAACGATCAGTCTTTCAAACTGACAGGCCGTTCCTGAAATACTGCTGGATGCGTTAAGAAGAAGCTACAGCATTTGTGATTCTCCTGGTATTTATTGTAACAACTCTGAGAACAAGGTCTCTGTGGATCTATCTGCCTGTCCTAGTGAGGTGGGACTTGATTTTAATTACAAATCTGGTAATGGATTATCAAAATGATGGTTTTGCTGAAGCCTTGGGCACACTCTTCTTAGTCCTCTCTTCCCTTCACACCCTCCTTCTGAAATGTGCCCAGGCAAACACTGGAGCAAAAGGATAAGTTTCACAGGAGTGTGGGCTGTTAGCCTGTGGTCTCTTTTACTATTGGCATTTAGGTCTTTCATTAGATTTTTAGAGGAAAAACTGTCATAGTAGGTTGTCTGGTGAAATGCTGGTGAATATTTTAAGATGCAAACATTCATAGGCATTCAATGAGCCTACAAAAAATGGAGGATGTGAGACTTGAGCAATTCCTCACCATTCTGATTTCTTTGCACTGTGTCATAGCTTTGCTTTTACAACCATTAGGACAGCATCAGAGACCTTTGCTTTGCATAGCCTTGAGTTCTTGGGCAAGGATTTAAACGTGGAACATTAAGACATGTTAGTGAACATGTCCTAATTAGTCTCTACCTTGGCTACCACATGCTCAAAGGCCATGAGCCTTACCTACACTATGCCTCTCAAACACCTTCAACAATATAGCATTTTATCCTAGTCTAGACAAAGTCTTAAGGGTTATGTTGTCTAGTCAACTAATCACTCCTTTTAGTGGGGAAACTGCTTTCCTTTAGGATTGTTTCTCTGACTGTTTTTTCCTCCTTGCTGTCTCTTTTCTCCTCCTTCCCTCTGCATACCTTCCCTGCAGCAACTCCTGTTCCATCTGCTGTAATGTAAGCATTAACTATTTAATTGCTGATTAGGAAAATCTCACCACGTGGGCTTTGCAACAATACTGGAGTGGGAGGCAGAGGAAGGAGATGTGTGAGTTCCCAGTTCTCTATCAGAAGCTGACCTGGGAGGGTGTTAGTCATTCTTGACGCCATGAGGGTGTTTAACATCTCTTCAGTCTAATGGGTACAACAGTTGAATGGGATTTGGATGTATCTGAGCCTGCTGCTGAACTTGCTATTTGACCTTGAGCAAGCTAGGCTGGGCCTTTCATCCCTTAAGTGCATAGAGGGCAAGTACTGTAGCTCAGATTCTTAAATGCGTAAAACATCCTCATGCAAAGGACCAGTTGCTTTTCTTGTGTAATAAGGTACTGTGGGGTTTTGCAATCTTTTCTTTATGTTTCTGCACCAAGTTGCACAGAGTGAGATGAGAAGCTGGAGGAGATCTGCAGTTCTCCAAGCAGTGAAAGCCCTTTTAGCTCTGCATTCCCAGGCAGCCATATGGGGCTTTTGCCCAACTGACTTATTTCCTTGTGTGATGCAAATTCAGCTGGTGGCCCCCTTCTCTCCCCCTGGCATCTGCTATTCTAAGCATTCGCGCCTTATCAGCATTTCAGCTCCTCTTTGCACTTCCAGCACCCAGTTGCCACAGCCGGGTGGAGTCTGTAGTTTGATACTTGTGAAAACTCGGCAGACTCGGAGGGGACTGTGGGCGATGTGGTAAGAAAAGGTGTGCAGGTGGACTCTGCAACCCACGCAGTCAGTCTCTGCCCTGAGGGCTTTTCGTGGCTCCTCATAATTGCCAGTTTCTCACTTGGTTTTGCAGGACTCTTAAAGTTGTGTTGGAGATGGGAATTGGACACTTCTCATTCTGTCGTGACAGAGAAAGCACTGAAATATTGGGATAACTGGAGAACTAATGAAACCGCTATTGTAAAAGACAAGACAATTGTATTCTTAGCAATTAGCAAAGGGAAGCATTTCAGTCAGATTGAAACGATCTTCTCATTTGCTCGGGGAGTTTATTGTTAGCAGATGTTTAATTTCCGTAAGCAATTAATATTTGGAAAGCTTAAAATTATTTATATACATGTAAAAACCCCTTGTATTTTACTTCAGTGAGGGAGCAAGCAAGCACACAATGTCTCCTCAAAGACCTCACAAAGACCAGAACTGGCCTTCTTGATTCTTTTAAAGAAAAGATGGGTTTATGTGTAGGAGAGTGCAGAGGAGAGGCTAAGTGTATATACGGACACAGAATGGAAATAAAGGACAAAATACCTTTGAGAAAAGGGACAAAACATGCCAACATACTGCGCATGCTGTCTACCTCCATCACTAACAACCCCCACTTCTTCTCCCCCAACCCCACCTCAAAAAAAAAATTCCATTTAGAAAACATCCTTGCAGATCACGTGGCAGCTGGCAAAGGCTGCTAGCCCTTCTGCCAGAGGCAGCTTAGACTCCTGAAACAAAGCAAACTGGGCTGAAATTCTAGGCATTAAAAAACTAAAGCAGCTGCCTCCCTGACATCCTGGGTCGGACTCTGATTTCAGTTTCGCTTCTGCTAGATCTTGGGTAATGTCATGGCTACGGTGTGACTGAAATGAGAACTGGGGCTGCTAATCTTGACATTGGGTCACCCGGTGGTAATCCATTTGTTATCTCTGCTACATTTGTGAGAGCACACACACCCACTCCCTTTAGACTGCAGTAATTTATTTGGCCTATTTTACGTCTGATGGTCACTTGAAACTGCACCTCTTGCCTGTCAGCAGCTGTAGTTGTTTTGCTAAGTGACTATCTAAAGTGAGACTTCCTTGTGCAAATGTGTATTTTAGACACCGTCACCAGAAATCCAGTGGTTCTCCCCTCTCCCTACCCCTCCCGTCCCCTTCAGCTGTTTGGATTTCAGGACACATGGCTTAAACGAACGTATGCTTGGGGTTTGCAAAGCGGCTTGAATGACGGGAGAAATCGGATCGCACAATGAGAGTTCAGAACCCAGCCAGCAATTGGTACAGCAGGAGTCTGCAGCTCCCTGACGCTCGGTATTGTCTCGGCATAACATCCAGCACCAGCGTTCCTCCCGTCCCCGCCGGCCAACGGGGAAGGCGGGCGGAGCGGGGCCGGAGCCTCCGCCGTGCCCCGGGGCTGCGGGGAGCGGGCGGAGAAGGGCCTGCACACCTCATTGTGCCTTCTCTGCTTACGCTGGAGAATCTCCAGCTTATCCTGCCACTGCAGTGACTGCATGTGGAGGAGGGGGAGAGGTGTGTTGCAAGCTCTGAGAAAATTAGTTGTCTCTATTTTATCTTTTGCAGCTGCAGCACTTTTTTTTTTTTTTCTCCCCTCATCACTCCCCCTCCCCATGCGAGTGGTATGTCTGAACCATATCCTTCAAAACCAGTTTTCTAAGCAGATTAGATGGGCAGCAGAGACAGCTATGCAATCAGGCAAAAATGTGCACTCAAGCCTTCATTTCATGCAGTGGCCAGAGCAGTAAGTGTCTACCACCTGCATTTTTTTTGCTTCATTCTCTCTCTTTGCTGTTATTCTGTAGTGCTGTCGTCTGTCACTGTTGTAGACTGAAACAAAATGCTCATTCTGATCCTCGATTATATAAAAATTAGGGAGGGGAAGGAAGTTGGGTTCCATGCTAATACTCATTACCATGAAACACAGAGTGTGCTCCTGAGCTGGTATGCTACACCCTGCATAGTGACATTTGCTCCCTGCAAGCGTGTTGAAGAGTAATCTGGAGATTACCTTCAGGTCCTCTAATACCAATCCTCCCCTGACCAGTCTGGAAAACCAGTGTCTAAGTTTACTGCTCCTCTGAATTCAGTGTACTCTCCTGGACTGCCACTGCATGTGAATTTGGTCTCTTGCTGCCCTGTATCTCTCAGTGTCCCCTATCAGCCTTGTTGCATGCTAGGAATCTGACAATAATGGTCTTCACCTGCTTTGAGATATCATGGGAACTCTTAAGCATTGGTATTGGTTTCATGTTTGGTCTCTTATAGGACAATGAGCTGAATTTGGGACTAAGCTCTCCAGACAAGTTTGGAAACCTTATGTCTTGTTCAGTGTGGGTGGAAAATGGGGATAGGTTAGTGGGCTGAGTGGCAGACCTGAGGAAAAGAGAGTTGAGTAAGCCTTGGCTGTCTTCCAAGAGAGGAAACAGAGCAAAGTATCCCAGGAGCCACTTGCTGCTCCTCTGGAGTAGAGGCAGGAACCCAGAGCAAGGTGATCAAGAAATGCTGCTTACTGTGAGTCTGGAGAAGCAGTGAAGAGAAGCTGAATGATAAAACTAGAAAATAGAAATTTGGGATTGATGTTTGGGGGAAGAAGAGAAGGAGAGAAAACAAACCTTTTATTTCCTATATATGGCATGGAGAAAGAAAGAAAGAGAAACTAACCTGAAGATTTTGGTGTGCTCTGTGGGGTAAGAAAGAATCTACTATGAGTCCAGACAAACAAAGTTATATGTGAAATAGTGACAGAAAACTGCTTTAACATGTTGGCACAATGCACTTGATTATCTTCTGCTGATCCCTCAAATGTAAAAAAATACTTTGAGAAGAGGAAAACATTGCAAATAAGAGAGACTCAATCTTGCTGGCATAAAGGGAGTGAAAAAGTGGGTGGAAAGTTGGTTGAATGTGTCAACCACAAAAGCGGTGAGATACAGTCATAGAGAATTCAGGTTTTTAAACACAAGGAAATCGTGCAGAGATATTTCTCATACTTACTCGTAAATAGCATCTTTGGGTGTGCAGCACTGCCAAATTTACTCTTGTAACAGGGGCAACTTACAGTTCCCACCAAAGCCATACACCATCTGTTTGAATTACTTAGAGGAAAGGTTCATCTCCTTATTCCCCTTCTATTAGATGTGACAGATTAATGTCTTTGAGGCTAGATCACTGTTAGGCTAAATCTTTCTCTGGTTATGATTCCTTATAACTATAAAACAGTCACAAGGTTATGGGGTTTAAAAAGAGAGGTTTATTGCAGTTTCCAACACCGAAACTACAGGCTAAGTATCTCTCCCTTCCTTTTTTTTTCAAAAGCAAATCAAAGCCACACACACACTCTACCTTCTCAGATATAGAGACCTGGGGGAAGAACACACATTACAAGAGCAGCATTATAAAGTCTATAAGAAAACTACTAAAATAACTTTCTGTGAATCCATACTAATCTTCCCTCTGAGTCCTCTCCACTTTTCTTAAGAACTGGGTGCTGAGCATGAGTTGGTGGCACCCCTGGTTGTGGGGCAGAACGTGGAGACTTCAGCAGCTCCAGCAGCACTTGTTTCTACCCAACTCTCATAGAAGCTGTGTTGGTGCCTCTGCTTGAAGCAGCAAGGGCTTGACAGTTCAGACATCTGCTCAAAGCCCCTGGTTCAATTCTTGTCAGACTCTGAACTGGTCATTACACTGAGTTGATGAACTCAATCCTACAGTCCTTGGGTCATGCCAGGAGCTGTGTAGGAGGCAGAAGGGTGCTCATATTGCTGTAATTTCAGTTCCCTGCTGAGGAAATTTCTGTAGGAGGTGAGGTTTGTTCACTGTATTCTTTTTAAGCCAATTTGTAAGAATGCTGCTGTGGTCAGTAGGAGACTGATCTGAATTTTCCTTGGAGTGGCTTTTTCAGGGAACAGTGTAGTTTCTTTAAAATGGAGATGTTATTTTTTTTTCCTAGAAAAGCCCAATGCTAGATTTCTGATCACCTGTAAAATTAATAAAGTAGCTTTTTACTAGAAATGTTATGTTGACCTGTCTGTGCTGACTGAATGGGAATACCCCTTTGCTTTTCTTTTCTCTGACTGATCTGAAAGGCTTTACTTGGGACTGGTTCAAAACATTGTGTTGGATTCCAGGTCATCCTTGACTGCTCAGAGAGCTGTTGACTGATGTACCTATTCTGCTGGACACCAAGGGCCTTGGCCTTGCCATATGGCAGTACAGGTCTCCCAAAGGCCATGCTGTGCCACAGGAGAGCTGCTGTGTGCTATGGGAACTGCCTTCCAGCAAGGGAGTCTGACCCACAAGTGAGCCCAGGGTTACCAGGCTGCCAAGCTGCAGTGTCTGAGGCAATGCAACACTGTGGGAATAAAAGCAGCTCAACCTTGTACTGACTCAGAACAAATTTCTCAGGTCAGGTCACCAAACCAAAATGAACTAACTTTGGTTTCAGTAATGTAAAATATTCCATTTCAAATGACACAAAATGCACTGATGTTCACAGATAGGTTTCCTTTTTTTTGTTTCTTTCTTTCTTTTTAAACTTGTGAACTTCCTTTCTATAGTCTCTAATTTCAGTTTTTCTCCCCGAATTGGGATGAGAGCAAATGTTGAAATACTGGAATTTCTTCCTTTCTGGGGAGGAGGCAGCTGATGAGTAAGAGCAGCCAGTTTCAGGGTTGGGGCAGCTGCCTCTGAAGGCCTGTAGAGCGGAGCAGAGCGGGCGATGGAGGGGCAGATAGGTGATGGAGGGGAGGGGAACACACTGGCAGAAGGGGGGAAGAGGGAGACAGGAATGAGAAGCAGCAGTGAGGGCTAGAACAAAAGAGTGAGGAGGAGAGAGCAGAGGTTTGTACTTGGCTCCCGGGGCTGTAGGAAGAGCCGTGTTTTTGTGCTGTTCCACTGGCGGCCGTGCCCAGCTCAGCACCCTGTGCTTGGTGCGGGAAGGTGCCGCACCCAGAGCTCCGGTCAGAGCGCAGCAGGAGCTCCACGGAGAGGGCAGGGGCTGCCTGAGGCGGAGCTGGGGCTCACACCAGTGCAGGAGCAGGCAGTGCTGCAGGGTTTCACTTCTGCTCACAGAGCAGTCCAGTCCTTCTGTGCTAATGGAATGGGGGGTGAAGGCAGGATCAAAAACTGAGCGCTTGTGAGTTCTCATCCTGGCTCTGAGCAGGGCACCGCAGCCCTTGTGAGTTAGAGATTCTGCCACTGAGTCTTTTCCTGCAAAGTACAAAGAACAGGAATTCTCTTCCCTGGTGGGACTGGGAAGGAGCACTAGTGACCGTTCCTAACACTGCACAGTGTTTATTATACAGATGCTTTTATTATTTAGCACGTTTCTTGACTTTAAAAAAAAAAAACTATACCAAATTGATACACTCCATCCATCAGCAATGCCCTCGAGGAATGAGTAGCTAATTAGAGAGCAGGACTTGTGAAAAGACAAACCCAGGTTATGCACAGAACAGGTTTCTCCAGTATTTATTGCCTACGTTACTGGCCAAGCTTCCTTGTAAGTAATAGTCAAATAATCGGCCTGGGTCCTTTTGTGAATGGCTTGAGTCTGTGTGGTCCTTCCTTTGTTAGAGCAACTCATGGTTTCTGAAAGCTTCTGCACCCCCTGTTCTGAACAGCAGAGCCTGGTGGCACCAGCTGCTTCTGCTGGAACAAACATTTGCATGTGACATTAAAAAGAAAAAAAGCTAGTTTCAAAATGTATTTTCTTCTCCTTATTCTCTCATTTTTTTAGCCCTATTTCAAACTCTGGAAATATTTAAAAGATTAATATATTTAGCTTTTGCTACAAGCATCTTTTAAACAAATAAAGCTTGAAGAGGAAGGAGAAATCTTTCCTTCAGAAATAAAACAGCAGCCAGTGTTTGGAAATATTTTAACAACAGACCATATGGGAGTCCCAAACTATTAAGCTTTATTATTCAGAAGGCGGAAAATGTGGTTTGATATTCAATTGATATACAGCATAAATGAGAGCCGCAAACTCGGCTCCCCTGAGCTGGGATTCAGATGTTCTCTTGAATATAATAACTAACGCTTTGGCCTAGTTCCACAGAATGCATCCAGCCTGCTGATCACAAGCCAAGAAACTGTTGGCTTTTTTTTTCCCTTCCCCTCTCTTCTCCAAAGTACTTTCCTCTCCTGCCAGCGTGAGCTTTGGGCCTGAATATAAATCTCCTGATAGTGGATGCGTATAGAAAATGGGGAGGATGCTAATGGTGCACAGCAGTGGAGCTGTGTGTGTGCTCGTGTGTTTGTTTTCCTCCTGCTTTCATGAGAAGGTTTTCCCCTTGCAATGTGCTGTCAGGGGATTACATTGGTCATCCTAGGTGGGAGCTGCTTTGTTCTTGTTTCACTGTTTGTTTCTTAGTACTGTGGGAGCAGGTGAACATCTTTTGGGGTTACTGTGAAGTGGTGCCAGAGACCATGATGTGTGGACTTTATTGGAGGGAGACACTGGAAGTGGTTTCAGTTTCTTTTCCTTTTTCTTTTTTTTACTGGTTTGATTTGCATATGTTTATAATTGCCCTTTCCCCTTTCTATCATGTCTCTCTTAACTTTCTCTCCTATGGGGAAAAGAAGCCATAAAAGCTGCTTATAAAATATGACATACAGGGACTAAGACTGCCAGTATGCAAAGGGGACAAAGTTAGACTGATACTGTGGTCAAGTAATGGCAGACTGGACCACCTATTTTTTGACACAAGATCCTTTTGGTACCGATATCCTCAGCTGTGTTGGGTCCTATCTTTCCCATCCTTTCAGGATCTCTGTCGTTTGTGATTTCCTCTGAGTAGGCAGGAGACACCAGCATTAAAGTACCTTGCATTTCTCTCTAGAAGTGTGATGAACCCAAGAAAAAGAATCCCACTTTACATGTGAGTCCAGAAATGCCAGTAATACAGAACACTGGAGAGAATATAAATTATGCACGCTGAATGTGAAGTTTAGTTTTGGCTTCTGTCTTTTCTCCATTTCTCTTTTCAGTTGTTCATGATAGCTTAAATTTTCCGTGTTTTTGTCTCAACCCACACTCAGATTTTTTCCTTTGGGGAAAACTGGAGCAAAATCAATTTTAGTGCAATTTTTCAAGCCTCCTTGACTTGCACTTACATCTGTTTGGTGTGGGGGAGTGGAATTTTATCATAAAACGTTTGATTTATTTAATGTATTCAATAAGCATCAGAGATGTGCCAGGTACTTTCTGAATCCTTTTGGATGAGAAATCTTGCAAGCTAAGAACTTAATAAACAAAGAAGTTCCAGAACTCAAAATTTCCCTTCTGTTAAGGCATCCATATATCTAAGGAATAAACTAAGCTTGAACAAAGCAGATCCTAAGACTTGTAAAGTACAAAATGTCACAGGCAGTACTGATGAGATCTAACATGATAGGAACAACTCTATTTTTTTAACGTATTTCCTGATCTTCTTATCTGCCCAACTTAAAACAAACTCAGCTGAGATGTGTCCATGCAGCAGCTCTACTTTCATTGCAACTGAGAGTCTGCTTCTATTGGTGAAGCCATTGCTATGAGTGTGTGATGCTGTGCCAAGGGCTCATCTAAACAGGGTCATTGATTCAGACCAAGGTAAGTTACAAATTGAATGGAAGAGCTATTCTCAGTTAACTTCATCATCCTAATGAAGAGGCAATTTGGAATAGTTAATAAGGAATAGCTGTTCTGGAATAATCCCTTTTTAAGGCAAACCCTCACTCTTCCTATAATTGCATTCCAGGGAGCTATTCTGTACAGCCTCAGCATGGGATAGAGTGCCTAGAAGACGTTCAGCCCCAGCACAGCTGGCGGTGAGTGGGGCAATGCACCGGGATGCCCTATTGCAGCCACGGCCACTGAGCAGCACAACAGCAGAGCTGCTTGCCTGTACATCTCTCTAAAAGGCAACTGGAAGTAAATATCAAAACCCCAGTGCAAAGGCCTCTCTCTTAGCAGGGATGAAGTATGAGCTGCCTGCTACTGTCTGAGCTTTACCCTGGTGTTCCGGACACAACGCGTGTCTCAACTCGTAACTGATCACAATTTGATTAAATGTTGGGGTGTGGAAAGGACTTGGGTGCTTTTTCTCAATGTGTATATTTACATCATTATGTGGGAGCAATCAATTTATCAAACCCATCTGATTATTCAATAGTGGAGAAAGACAATTGGTTGGAAGAAAACATGTTTTGTTTTTAAGGTGGATAGAAAATTGCTTTTAAAGAAATTTACACAATCTTTTTTTTAATGAGGAGAACCTACACTAACAAACTAAAGAAGTAAAGGAAAACCCAGTAATTTATAATAGTCAATAATTTATAAGGGCATGAAAATTTTCCTGCAGCATAAAATTTTGTGCTTGTCCTTGCCAAGGAGGACTGGAGCAGAGATGGTGCTCTTTTGCTTCAGTGCATTGTAGTTGTGATATAGTTGCTGTTAATTCATAGTTCTCTTGACTTTTGGAATTCATCCCTTCCCTTAAAAGGGAAGGTGGCAGCCTGGAGTGGAGAAGCTCCAACTGCAGCCCTCTGGATGTTAATCCACCCCGACTTTCTTAAGCCTCCTACTTAAATCATTATCTTAATGAATCACCATTGCTGCTATCTTCAGCGGGCTACACAGGAACATGCAAATTTTAAACAGCCTGGGGGAAAGCCCTTTTTGTCTGCAAAGTGCTGTGATACTTGCATTTAGATGTTGCCATGATAGGTACCTTGGATACTGCTTTCTGCCCAACGCCCTGGGTAGATCCTGGGGTGCAGGTCTCAGGGCTCCCTCAGAGGGGATGGATGGGATGATTCTGCACTGACTGTGAGCAGCAGCTTGAGCTCAGGCACCTGCAGCCAGGTCACTCCACCACTGTCCTTCAGCTGGGGCCTCTTGGCTCTGCTCTCCTGTAGCACAAGGAAACAAGGGAGTGAGGATGGAGGTGCCTCCTTAGCTCTGCAGTTGCCATTTTGACTTTGGGCAAATTTCTTGATCTCTCCACTTGAATTTTTTTTCACAGCTCAAATAAGCCGTGCAAATGTTTATGAGTCAACTAAATTTTCTCTGAAGTAGGTATCAAGGAATTTGATACAAGGAAAATTACTGGCTTGTTAGAAAAACATTTGTTTGAGGAAAAAACTGAACATTGTGAAGTCACTGCAAACTATCTCCAAGGCTACAACATTGTGCCGTCCAAATTTTTCCTTGATGATTCAATTTGGCTACACACTGAGCTCTGCTCACTTCCAGCTCTCCCAGGTGATCACTTGAAAAATCTTTACTTGTAAATGGTGGCTATGGAGAGAGAGCTGTGTATAGCTGTTTCGGATGGCAAATCTTTGTGGTTATTTACAATACGCATTGAAAGATTTGATTCCTTTATTCATTAAAGCAAGAGCTGAAGAAGCTGTTTCATGCAAATGTCCTAGGTAATAAGTACCCTTCTCAAACTGCAAAGTCAATTTATCCATTGTCCCTTTTCTCTGGCTTAGAAGTAGAGTCCACTCCCTTACTATGGGTGACTTTTCCTCACCAGTAGTGGTTCTGCTTCTGGAACAATGGCAGGATAAATGTGGAAGATACCAGGTGAACAGGGATCCTTTAGTTTCAACTAGGAGGGGACTTTATTAGCAGAACTGAGCTTAAATGCATTTTCTGTGATAACATTATCAGCTGTCAATTCCTGCTGAGAGAGTTATGCCCAGAACATTTATCTCAAGGAAGGCATCCTCATTCCCTCATTCTTCTCAGCTAAATCTTCTCTGAAACAAGTTGAGTTGGAGCTGGATACTTTCACACTAAGAAGATGCAACTTCTCAGTTGGTTCCCAAAGAAAGGGGATGTGAACAAACTGTACATGCTGACTTTCTGTAGCTCAAGGCCTGGACAGGAGTCCAAGTGTGAGGCAGGAGATACTATTTGCTTCCTCACCCTCTCCTTTCTGGAGAGCAGCAAGGAACTAGCCCTGTGACTCAAGTGACTCAAAATTTTTCCCTCCTTGGTGTAGCTCCGAACAGACTCACACTTTCTTGTAATAGTGTTTAAGACACTCTTTGTAAACTACTTTACAGTGATAATTTTTCTGCTTGTTGTGTTCTCTGTGTTCAAGCTTGTTCTGATCCCTCAAGGGATGGCAGCATTTTACAATACAAGGAGAAAATTAACTGGAAAACCATCTATTAGGTTCAGCATTGTGAGAATTGTTGGTCGGACTTTAGAAGAAATATCAGAAGTGATTTATACCTGTGTGTATAAATATGTGTGTATATTGTGTCTATGTTTCAAAAGACAAAATAGAGGTGACTGACATTTAAAGCTGAGTGCAAAACTTACACACAGCTTCTTCTCATTCCAGTCTTGGAAAGTCATGGGTGTGGGCAGGTCTCTGGCTGACTTTCTCGGCTGCCTTTATGTCAAAACTCCAACAAGGGATTTGGTGGAATTTCTCATCCTACTGAGTAAAAGTGATGTTCTATCCCATGTTAGTTTCCTTAGGAAACAGAAGGAAAGGGCTTCTCCTCTACAGATCTTAACACACCCAGTGTTATTTTTGCAGGCACTGTGTGCAAAATGTTCAGCAAATGAGATATCCAAAATGAATGTTTTGATTTTGCTATGCTGAACTGCATTACTTTATTCCCCCTGCCTTTGCATACTGTTTTAGGCTTGTGGGTAGTTGTAGATTTTTGTTGATGTACCAAGGTTGTTATTTCTATAGTTACCTCATTCAAATTCAGAGGTTTGTAACTATGGAAGCAAGATGTGTCTGTGCTATTATTTTGTTAGGCTGTCTTGAGCTACTTTTGCTAACTGTGTGCTCGTAGGAATCTGTGTTCACTCAAATTACCTGCTCAGTTTTCTGGTTAGGTGTGCTGAGATTCAGTGTTGCAGTTCATAACTCTGTTTTTTGTTAGCTTTCTCATGATGTGTTACAACTGCCTCCCAGAAATTCTGAAATTGTGGTCAAACAAACTGTTCTGATGTTTCCTCCCAGTGTTTGCTAATTCAGCAGCACTTGAGCTGCTTATAAGAAGCACAGAGAAACCACAGCCGAGCACTGTGACTGGCAGGGCTGTGTGAACAAGAGATGCACGCAGCACTACCCAGGTAGGGGGGTTTTAATCTGCAAGCATATCTATCATTAATTTTAAGGCCTTTTGGATCTGTGGTAGCTCAGCTAAGAGAGGAGAGATAAGCCAAGTAATTACATGGAGCAGCTCTGTTTGGTGAAGCACGTCTTTTGGGATTAGTAGGGGCTCATGAGGCAGGGTAGTGATTTGTGCATCGCACTGCCAAGTCTGGCTGATCCTTCAGGACAGTCACTTGTTAACTGGGGACTCCTGGGAAATTTCTTAAGACTGGGCTATTTGCTGGGACAAGATTGAGAAAGTTTCCTTGCTTGGTCAGTATAGATTTTAACATAGCAATGCCTCCCCCTGCTTTCTGGGGAGAACTGTGTCCTTTCTGCTTCTCTCACTTGTGGAACCTTCTTGCTGGGAGTACAGGTGAAGGAAAGTAGCCATGAGCTTTGAGTGGCTGCAGACTGCCATGCTTTTGGGAAGACTTTGAAAAATGGCAGGGATTTGAAAGCTGATATTTTGACTGACTTGAGTTGGGTAAAAAAATTGAGAGAACTGTGGCAGCAGTTGTTGGGAGGGAAAAATTTCACCTGTCACCTCAAGAGACTACTTAAGAGGACTTTGAAGTGAGTCCCCAGAAAATTCTTGCAGAGACAAATGGCCAGCTGGGAGGAAATGCTGTACTTCCTGAAGAAACAACAAACTCTCTGGATGTTTACCCGAGCTGGCAAACCAAAGAGAAACCATCAGTGTGCTGCTGGGTAAATCCATGGTGTGCCAGTGTCTCAGGCACCGGGCAGTTCTGAACACCACATCTCAAAGGTAGTGGAGGGCTAGGGAAGGTCCAGAGAAAAGTCAGTCACTGTGATTTCTCTTTGCCATAGAGAAAGAGATGATTTATTACAGAAATTGCAGATGTGTTATATTGTCATGAATGGTGTGGGGAAGGGGAGTAGGGAGTGATCCTTCACGGTTCCTGTGTTTGCTAAATTGATTCAAAGCAGGCAAAGAGGAGGCACTCTGTCAAGCAGCAGTTACCACGTGAAACTCATTGCCACAGGGTGTTATGGATAGCAGAAGTCTAAACAGATTGAAAAATCGATGAAGGACAGATAAGTTCTTATTAAAAGTGATGGCCTGGATGCAACCTCTGGATCAGGAGATCTTTAACAATTGCACAGGGTATAAGAAGGAAAAAGACTGCTTGTATTCTATGTCATTGCTTTTCCTCCCTCTGTGCCATCCCTCACTTTTTCTTCTTTTTGGCCCTATTCTGGCTGCTCCTGAAGAAAAGAGAGAGCTAGACCTTTGCTCTTATAACATGGCTATTTTTATAGTTCAAAACTATAAAGGAAACCAGCTACACTGCAGTGCAGAGAACTAGTTTTGCCTTGCAGCCCACTGCAAGGTAATGTAAAACACTCTGAAATGAAGGAATTAGGAGCCAAATGCCTAAAAGTGTGTGTGTGCTATAAAATGCCTCTGTAGCCTGCATATTTTTTAAAATTCTGAGTTAACAGGAAGCTGAGCTTGTTAACTAAGCTGTAAGTCACTACAATGTTTCCAGTTACTTTTTGCACTTTCTCTTGGTGCTACAGTCAGTGAGTCACTGATAATGCACTTAATGAGCTGACTTGAGCATTTTTAACTGAAGCTGTAGTGACACCTTGGGCCGTGGAAGCTGAGGATGGCTGCCCTCCTCAGAAAGGACTGGTGAGCACAACAAGGAGGGAGGGAGCAGAAACTTGGGAAGGAGGCCGAAGAGAAGATATTAGAATCTCTTGTATATGCACAAAAGCACAAAAGTGTAATACAGAGGAGGGCTTGTAGTCATGACTGCAGCAGCAACAGTCGGTTGGTATTTGGGAGGTGAAAAAATCAGTTTTACGTTTTGCTAGACGACTGTACTGTAATACAGCAGTGCCTCCTGGCAGGGAAAGCAATGTAATGTAAAGCAATACTGCGTGGAAGAGCAGTTGGAGAGCTGTCAGAAGCTGAGTAGCTTGGAATGGTTCCACATGAACCTGGGAGCAGGCGAGCTGTGCTGCAGCGTGGCATTCCCCTGGCCCGAGGAGCGGCGCGGGCTGCGGCGCAGGCGTCAGTCACCGCCCTCCAGCACAGCTCAGCTCTCTGGGGGAGCCTTTTCTAGGCAAAATACAGTTTCCTTCTTCTCTTGGGAGATTTCTCTTGCAGCTCACAGAGCCCTTCTGAGTTCACATGCCAGGCGGTCCCGGGGCAGATGGGTTTGTACCTGTCAGCTGTCACTGCCGGCCACACCTGAGCGCTCCAGGGCCTGAGGCTGCCGGGGGGTAGCAAAGGGCTGGGGCTCTCCACAGTGGGCTGCAGGAAAGCTGCTGGCTCTCATCTGATGGGGCAAACAAGGAAGAAATTATTATTTTTTTTTTTAACAGTTTGTGTTTCCAGAGGGTTTTCATACAGGACATTGGCTTTTATTCCAATTTTTAGATTTTGGATATACTTAGCAATTTTACTTGTGCTTTTTAAACCTCCCCTCTCTCCTTGCCCCCAGCATTTTCCTTCCCTTCAAATCCTCTGCCTCGCTCTGTGTATTGCTACTATAAATTGCTTTGTATGATGGGTCCTGTTTCTTACTTGGAGCCTCTGGATGCTATTAAGTAATTGGTGGAAAAGCTTGTTTAAACATCATAACACTATGTTATTTTTTAAATTGCCCTTTGAGGTGCCTGAAATGCTACTGAAAGATTATTTTCCTGTAATACTGGACAAGGAACTTCATTAGGAAAGGGAACTCTTGTTCTTACTAGATGATTTCCAAGGTACCAAGTCATCTTTCTTTTAAAGAAGGGACATGCAGTTTTATTCCCCCTGCTTGCTTCTCTCTCCACACCAGAAAAATGGATGTTTGTATCAGGGAGCAAAGAGGGTTTATTGGTTTTATCCCTTCAATGCATCCGGACTTTCTTTTTTCAAAATCCTGTAAGAATGGAATGATTCATTCTGTGCATTTGCTATCTAGCCACAACGTGAAACCAGCAATAGCAGTAAATTATTAGGGAGATTCTCTCAACATCCAAGCTACATATATGACAGTTGTCCAGCCTGATGTAGGACCAGGGCCCTGTGTCTAAGACAGTGCTACTTTTCCTGGTTTAATCACATCAGTTTGATTACTGGATGATTAGCATGTGGCCATGGGTGAGCTTGAACAGCATCCTCCACCATTCAGCAGGCAAAAGGAAAGACTTCATTTCAGGTTGCCTAAGCTTGACAGGCAGCCAGGTCTGTGCTAGCAATTAAAGTGTGAGTTTTATAAATGGAAGTGTTGTCTTGGGAAGGAATAAACAAATAAGAAAGTTACTGCAGAATTGGTTTGAAAAATATAGTGGATTACAAAGACAAACATGAATTTGAAAGTAGAATGGTAAGGTTCCAAGAAAACATGTTTCTTCTGCACTATTCACATAACATTGTGTCTGACCAGGTGAAGGTCTGTCTTCTGTTTCTCTGCCATCTTTCTGACAGCAAATTAAGCTTTATCTTGTTAATCTGGCATGTGTATTCAGATTTTTTTGGAAAATAAGATTTTTCTGTAGTATAAATTGCTAAACAAAATGTGGACAGATGCAATCACAGCCTCTAAGTACGTACACCAAGAAAAGGGAAGCAGAATGTGTATTGTAGGAAATGGATGCATTAGCTCTTGCTTTTGTTGGTTTTAGTAGTTTTTGTTGGCAATTTGTGGGATATTGCACAAAAGTCACATGCATTGTAGATTAACAACTAAAAGCTACTGAATTGAACAATCTTTTTAATAACTAGGAAGAGAAACTCGAAATTACAATAGCTGCCTTAAGCAATTTTAATAGATCTTAATGAGCTTAGATCTGTCTTTATTTAGGCACTGCTTGTCTTCTGCCAAAGGTCTGAGGAAAGACAGAATGCTCAATTGCAGAAACTCTGTCCCTATGCACGAGGAACAAAAGTTTGTTCTGATAGATGTAGCTGCTCTTATCAGGAGACCTTCAGGCAGTTTTTGCAGGTTTGTTTTTTTTTTTAATTTAATGCAGTAAAGTATTTCAGTTGAGAAAACAGTGAAAGCTTAAGAAATTTGGGATGCTTGTTTTCCTTTTCTACGCTGATGAATAAGAACTAGATCTAATGGGAGGCCAACATCTGGTAGCTCTAGATTTTGTAGGACAAGGCAACAAGAACTTAGTTTTAAATCATCAGCTACAGCTCACTTTTCTTTATGAAAGAGTTTGTTTTAAATGTTAAACATGTTTGGACTTACACACTTAGTATGCTAAATACAAAAATGAAGTAAAAAATTCTCAATGCATTGTGACTTTTTGAATTTTCAGGCACTATGATTCAGATGAGAAAATGTCTAATAAAAGTCATTGGCTGTTTATTAAAATAATAAAAGGACGAAAAATGTCAGCTAGATAAATACCTGTGAATTGGAATAAATGTTTCAGCTGGCGATAGTGCAGCTCTGGTTAGCAAAAAGTAATACCAAATTGAGAGCAGATTATATTTCGTTGCAAATCAATATGGCTTAATAGTTACCAGCCACTGATCATCCTTTATGAACTAGAGTGTAAATGTACAGCAAAAATAAAATTGGTAGCTTTCAATTACTTTTATTTAAATCCAGCCTTCCTCTACCATTGAAGGCTCTCTGAATAAAAAAATAAGTAAAACCACATTTAGCTGCTGGCATGGCATTGTTGTGGCTTTTGTGTCTTTGCAATGGGTTGATACATAGATAGAGGAAACACCCTCTGTGTTCATATGTGAAGTCACTAATGGAACAGTTGGTCTCTTTTTTCCCTCCCCTTCCTCTCTCTCATCTCCATTACCCTCCCCCAAAAGGGGGACAAACGAATTTTGAATTTGTCATGTTTGAAATACTTCACTAGGTATGTGAGACTGAAGATATCTCTGAACATAAGTGCACCTGGCCTCCTATTTTCCTGTATTTTGTATCATTGACACAAACTGCAAGAGAGCCCTAAAGAGGTTTTTTCTATTTTACTCCTGGTCACATGTTTGGCACCGCAACTTTGAACATTAAAATTAATTATGGCCTTAAAGACAGACAGTCCAACAGCGAAATAGCTTGTAATTTATTTGAACTCCGAAATTCCACTGGTTAAAGTTGTGTAAAACTTTCCAATAGCTTATTTATATATTATTTTAAGAAAAAACACCTTAATTATGAGTCTGGTTCCTCAATAAAAAAGAACAGCTATCTGGCTAATCACTGCTGTGCTCTAGATCATTAATTTTCTTCTTAATGACAGTAGGATTTTTTCCATTTTCCCTCATAAAACCTTTTCAATTATATAACGAATGCATTTGATTTATGGGGACACTCTCTAGGATTTAATGCCCCAAGACAGGCACGTCATGAAATAGCTGGAGGTTGGTGAAGAACCTCAGTTGGATTAAAGGTTTGCAAGTACTGACAGGAGTAGGAGTTGATATTTGGATGGAGGCCTGTACAGAGGCGCGTGGACAGCTCTGTTCTCAGCTACTCCCACTTCAAGGAGTTGTTTTGTTTTACCCTCACCTAGAAATTCAAACTTTCTGAATCTTCGAAGAAAAAAATGCATGTGCTGCTGCCTCCCTATGGGAACACAAAGCCCTGGGTATGCAGAGTGGTTGCTCATAAGAAGGCCTGGTTTTTCCAAAGTCTGGACAATTTTTGTTTGTGGAAAAATGAAGTGAATGATTGCACTCCTGTATTAAATGTGGGGATTTGAAAAAATGGCTTCTTAAATAATTGTTTCTGCATTAGGTGTGTCACCAGCTCCCAAAGTTCCTGGAAGTGCACATTCTGTATGTGGCACAGTTTTGGAATACAGCTGGGCCTCCATTTGTCTGTTTGGGGACCCAGACCTGCTCTGGCAACTTGGTTTCAAGTTGCTTGAGAAGTACGTGTCAGGCTGTATTCTAAGATCTCATGACAAATGTGTGAAGTTCACTGCCCTTACCAGGCTGGCTGCTAAGGGGCCAGGAAGTCACTAATACTGTGGCTGGCAAAGAATAAAGAAAACAGAAAAATTCTAAATTTTGGTTATGGGAGGCTGTTCAGCATTTAAACTCCTGGTGTCTGAGAACATGGAGTGCATTTGCAAGAGATGTTTGCCTGGTAATCAAGGACCCAGCAAAATAGACAGCTGGCTAAGCAGTAAGAGTTCCCCTGGCAGTTCATGCTGGTTTTTATGGCTATGGACTCGAGACCTCTTGAAAATGAGAAATGCCAGTAGTAACGAAGGATATGTTTGTAGGGGTAGACGGATCTGGGGGCTTTAAGGTCCTGCTCATTTGTTTGAGAATGAAGTATCTTGGAATGGCCTTATCTGGATTTACTTGAACAGAAATGACCAGGGAGTTGAACAGATGACTGGGAAATAACATATGGGAGAATTCCCCTTTGCTTCCAACTTGCACTGGACTGATGAGTTGGTTCATTGAACCCTCTGTATCACCCAGCCCTTGAGGGGTTATAAAGTAGAGGTGGACTGAAAAAGCACTTGAGAGGAACATTTAACTTGGCATTGCCTTCATCCCCAAAGCTTGATTGTTGATGCCTGGGGCCATTTACCACAGGGATGAGCAGATAAACCTGATGTGTGCTCAAACTTGGAAATCTGAATTAAATAAACGGTGGAATAACTTATGGATGTGGTAGATTCCTCATAAGTTAGACTTTCCATCAAGATTGGTGCATGCATTCTTACTCATGTACTCTCCTTAAAGCTGCTGCAAGAATTGTTCTCTGGAAAATGAAGGCACTTGTGCTACTAGGGAGGAATAAAACAGGAGATCCGACAGGGCCCTGTGGTGTTCCACCTCTGGGCCCATGTGTGCTGCTCAGCAGCTTCTCACATCCATGGGGGCTCTGGCTCTCTGATCAATACTACAAGAGCCCTTTCATGAGATGGCTGGCATGGGGTAGTTCTTCATGCTGAAGAATTCCTTTGTATTGTGATGCAGAGCTATAGCTCAAACCAAGTAGCTCTTCTCTTTGTATTCTGTGCCAGTCAGGAAGATATGACACAAAAAATGTCACTAACGTGTTTGCTGCCATAAGAACTCCCTTACTGTCTCTTTCAGCTGCTTATGCCAGCAGCTAGCATGCTCCAAGGCTAGTGATGAATTAGGTTGAAACAGCCAAGGGGTATTTCTTTCTGCACTGACGTGGAGATGTATGAGGCTCGCTCTCCTTTGTCCTTCCTTCATCCTCCTTTAGCCATACCTGCACTGTGCCCTGTCAGCATTTCCTGCTTGGGAATGCCTGAGCGGACTTTGCTCTGTTTGCCGTGCATCCTTTTTTATTTCAAGAAAGTCTTCAGCGTGTCTTTATTTTTGGCATAAACCGGTTGAGAATTGGCCGGTACCAAGCGCAGAGGAGGCAAAGCAAAGGCTGCTTGGAGGCCTGCGTTCAGCGTCTCCAGGCAGAGCCCCCTCCCGCTGCCGGGGGAGGTGTCCCTCGGTCCGGAGCGGGCTGAGCCCGGCCGCAGGGGCGCTGGGAGGCCGCGGGCTCGCTGCGGCCCCACCCGGCTGCCCCATCCGCCCGCCCGTCCCCGCGATCATGTGGCCCGGGGGCCGTGCCTGCGGCCGGAGCGGCTCCCCCCGGCCCGGCGGTCACAGGATCCGGCCGGGGCAGCCCCGCTGGTATGCACTGGTACTAATATAATCCCCGGCGCTGGAGCCATGAGCCACAAGTGTCACAGGAGAGGTATTTAAGGAGACACACCTGTTCTAGGCTCAGGCCTGGGTGCTGCGTGCCTTGGAAATGGAAGGTTTTGGTAGAGCGGGAAAGACTCTCATTTTATCCACAGGAGGGCTTTGCTTTCTTCTTTCTCCCCAGTTTCGTATTATTTTATAATTCCCTAATATTATGCAGTCCTGTAGCCTGTCAGCACCGGGCTGTTTCAAAGGCCAGGCTGGTGTTAGCAGGAGAGAACAGCCTCTGGTCTGAGTGATGGTTTGGGTGTAACTGCTCTCAAGAAAGGGCAGAGAATTCGGAGAATGTCATCTATGTGTGGGGTTGGGTTTTTCAGTCCTTTAGATAATTCAGATTTTATGTTGTGTTTACCTGTATTTTCATTATAAGGCCTCTGTCTTGCAATTTAGAGCAGTAAATCACGTAGAGTCATACTACCTTAGAGATTTTGTACATTAATATTTTGTCACTTTGGTTTGAAATCTCTAAGTGTATTTCCCTCTGTTCTTCCCATCTGCCCCCATCCCAAAAATTACTGTGAAATGGTTACTCTCCATAAGAAAAAGAAGCAAATAAATGCAAAATAAATCTCATGGTTGCGGAGCATAAAGAAATTAAATTGCTTAGATTTTTACCTCTCTTTTTTAAAGTTTATCTGACACTTGTTTGGCAGAAGATTTTCTTTTGCTGTTGAAAATGGGATGTATTAAGATGAAGGAAAAAGAAATTGCAGGGTCTGTCATATGACTTGATTTCATCTGTCTGTCATGTCTTTCAAGTAGAATGGAATTTTTCTCTCAAATTTGATGTGCCTTTTTTTGATGTTAATGTGAATCTCCTAGTTTGCCTTGGTCATTTTCCACATGGCTCTACTTTCCATGGATTCCTGCTCTTGGTGAGGTGTTAAGTGCTTGTTGGTTTGGGACAGCTTCCAGGATCGGGGCCGAGGCGTCTCCTAAACCTGATAGATTGTTGTGTGAAAATAGTGGCAAATGGGCAGTCTTTCCCTCCCATCTCTGTTTTAAATAGGATTTTCAGGTGAATATCCAGTATGCCAATTGTTTGTAGAACTAAAGTAATGGCTGATGGAAATAAGGAAGAGGGGGTGAGAGGTGTGTTGTGCTCTAGGACCTGGTTACTTGGGGCACTCAGGTATTTAGGGGGGAAGGTGGTTATTCTCTTCTGTGACAGCTCTTCACTGGGAGTGGGGTGGACTGGAATAACCAGTCCCTGAGGGGACAACAGGCTCTCCTTCTCAGAAATTAAAGGTTGTTGGCAGGGGAGAAGATCCTGGGAATGGAGACCCCTCAGCTCCAGCCTCACCTGGCCCATGGGGTCATTGATCCTTATGACAAGGGGATATAAATATGTATCTATTTAATCCGAACCTGAAAGATGGCTGCAGCTGTATGCTCCCTTTCAGTTTGACCAGACCCACACCCTCAAATAGTTTTCCTTCCTTGTGGGCAGACACACTTTTGTACATATGAATATAAAATACCTTTGATTATGCTACTAAGAAGCAGAATATCTTGTTGTAAGGGAAGAATCATCCCCCTCTAGCTGTGGTGCCTCCCAGGCTGGCTTTAGGCCTCTGCACATCACCACATTTTGCTGCACAGCCTAAGGTAGACATGGCCTCACTATCCCTGCTAGCTGGTAAAGGTGGGCTCTCTCCCAGCTCAGTTCCTACTGGATTCCCCCAAAGTTAATAACTTTTCAATCAAAAACTGAAGATATTTATTTTGGGCTCTTTGGGGTTTTTTTCTGGGGGGGGGGAGGGGGTAGGGGCGTTTTGGTTTAGTGTTTTTTGTTCCTTAACTGCACCCTGCAAAATGTCCTGGCTGAGTTGTTTCCAAATACTGGCATCTCCAGGGAAGGGGTTATAAATTGCTAATTTAAAGCCTGCAACAGGATAATTAACTAACCAGTTTGATGTAAATGGCTTAATGGGGCTTTACTAGCCCCTTTGAACTTAAAGTAGCACTAAAAAGTAAACTGTAAATACCTTCAAGGAAAGCAGTGGCATGTTTGAATGTGGGGCTGCTTGGCTGTAAGGAGCAAGCCTGCTCGATTTGCCAGGAATCCAGTGGCCTGTGTGACAGCAAACATGTCAAGGGGGTGAGGGGACCAGCCAAGCACCCCTTGGGAAAGGCTCTGCAACTACTCTGATTCTCAGGAAGCACACACACTCTGATATATCAGGCTTTCAAACCTGCCCAGCCTGCTTTGGAAAATTTAAATCACAACCTTAGTTTAAACGCAACTGTAATGAATTTCATCAGGATTGAAGGAAAAAAAAAAAACAACAAAAACCCAAAACCCTGAGGGGGAGGCAGCCACTAGAGTCCACCCTAATTTTCCTGCAGTTCTATTTGCATTAAGGTCTTTTGGCAAGTCCAGGCAGAAACACTTATTACACTTTGTTTCAGAAGACCTCCTTACCCACTGAATCTGCTGAGGCAATATACTGCAGCCCTGCAGCAGATTCCAGTTTCTGATGCATTTGGAGGACTTTTGGGAGAACCTCTAAACTTTAATTCTTGCTGGGCTTTTACAAAGTTCCAAGGGAGGAAATCAACAACAACTAATCATCTAGAAATGAAAATCATTACAAAGTGGAAGCATCTTGTATAGTTAGGCACTGATGTCACTTCTGCCTATGGAAACTGGGGTGTTAGAGGGAAGAATTTCAGGTCCGAGGCCCTGCAGGAATATTCCCTTAAAGCTCCTCCTGGTCCCAGTGCTCCTCTGCTCTGCCTTCTCGCTGTGCGTGCACCACTCAGTGTCAGCAACAATTTCAGGAACTTTTCTTCATTCTTCCTCTGTCTCACAGCCATCTTTCACCTACTGCCAGCAGCCTGCCTGGATACTGGAGGATGCTTTGGAGGTTGAAGCACAATCCTCAGTTACTGCTGTGACCTCTGACACGTGGGATTTGGCTTTACAGCCAGCTTTGTCCAAGAGTGTTGCTGATCCTTGGCTGTGCTTTGCTGCCTGCTCTGTTGTGCTGCCCTGAAGACCACGAGGCTGTAAGGCTGAGCCAGAACAGGGCTGATGCAGGAAGAGGGCAAGACTTGACCTTTTCAGTAGTGGCCCTGACTTGGATGCCCCAAAACAGATCATGATGCCTCATCCTCTGTAATGATGGCTCTATTTCTGTGTGGTTTGTTTGGGGATTTTTTTCCAGCTGGGAAATAATGTATCATTGGCAACGTTAATGCTGGCCTTAAAGAAAGCAGCATAAAAGCACTGAAATCTGTTGTAGAGGGCAATGGTGCAGAAGTGCTACATCTTATTTTAGAAGCCATGTCTGCCAGAGGATTCAGCCCTGTGTTTAATGATTCAGGTGTCTATTGTATGCAGAGATCAAAATGCTCTACTGTGGCCTTTGCAAGAGGTAATAACATGGCACTTTGCTCTTATGTGCTGACTGAAGCAGTTGGCACCGTGGCATTACCTGCTTGCCGCGTGTGGGTTGGAAGCACAGCACAGGATTAATTTGGGGTTGTGTTGGCAGGGATCTGTCAGCAGAGCTTGCCCAGCTGCCTGTGCTATGCTGTAGCTGTTAATGCTCTACTTTTATAAGCACTAACCTAGATCACATGCAAAAAAATGCAGAAGGCGCACACTGTCAGAGAGAGACACCTGCAAGCAGAAGAGCTCTGTGCACAGTGTTGATGGCTGCAGACTCCCTCCAAGGAACGCCACAACACCTCAGCCTGCCAGCTCTGCTATCTTGGCATCTGACTGGGAAATGCAAATACTCCATCTTAATCCTTCATTCCCACACGCTGACATGTATCCAAGGGGAACTTCTGTGAATGTTGTTGTTATTTCCATATAACTTCAGCTGCTGCTTTGCTTCCCAGCACCTCCCCACCATGTGTCTAGGTGCAGTGTTTTCCAGGCCTTTTATGCCAGATCTTTTGGATTTCCTTCATGGGAAGGGCAAGAAGGCATTAGTGTGCATGTCTTCATCAGGGATCTGGATGAGGGGATCGAGGGCACCCTCAGTAAGCTCAGAGATGACACCAGATTGGGTGGGAGTGTTGGGAGGGCAGGACGGCTCTGCAGGGGGATCTGGACAGGCTGGATCCATGGGCTGAGGCCCATGTGTTGTAAGGTTCAACAAGATTGAAAGAAGTTGGTAACCAGATGGGGCTCAGACTCTTCTCCCAGTAGCAAGCAATAGGACAAGAGGAAATGGTCTCAATTTGTACCAGGGGAGATTTAGGTTGGATATCAGGGAAATTTCAAGGAAAGGGTCATTAAGCACTGGAACAGGCCACCCAAGGAAATGGTAGAATTGCCATCCCTGGAGATTATCCAAAGGATGTGTAGATCTGGCACTTGGGGACATGGTTATAGAAGTGGACTTGGCAGTGATGGGCTAAAGGTTGGACTTGATCTTAAAGGCCTTCTCCAATCTAAATGATTCTATGATTTTATGTCCAGTAGAGGAACAAACCCTGTGATTGGAGTGTGTGGGGTTGTTTTAACGAGGCTCTTGTCTTTCTAAACAGCCCCCAACAAACACTTCCACAGATTTTTAGATTCCTCACTAAATCTTTTAAATTATATGATAATAAATAATCCCCCTCCTAATACACCTTTTGTTTTGGAACCCACCAAAACTGACAATTGTATTTGGTTTGTTGGCTTAAGAATCACGGGGAAAATGTGAGTAGTAAACCCTGGGCCAGGACTCTTGACTCTGACTATTGCTAGAGAAAGAACAAATGATGTGTAATGGTGCTTTCCTGACCTCTCCTCTGCTTTCAGAAACATGAAAAATTTCAACTGGCTATTGCAAACGTTAGAAAGTTGTATAAAAATTAGATCATAATGAAGACAAATTTTAAAGTGGTGTCTGCTGCAGGTCTTGGGTGTGTTCTCTGAATTGCCTCCTGCTTAGAGAGCAGCTGAAAAATCCAAGTCCTTTTCCAACATGTCAAAACCAACTTTTTCAAAGGATTCAGTAGCTGTGCCAAAGCACCTTGGCTATTTGTAAGCAAATGCATAGGATTGGGACTGTCTCTGCCGGGGCCAGCATGCAGCTGGCTCTATTAAATCAATTTGATGAATTACTACAAACCTTCTAATTTTTCTACAGGCAAGTCCCTGCTATTTCTTGCCTGCACAAGATTAAACGGGCTTTTACATTACATACCCTGTTGTAAGACTCTGATTGTCTGGAATGGGTCTGGGTGTGCAATGACTGCTCCTGGAAGGGTCTGGGGGGTTGGGATTATTGTCAGGCTTCTTACACCAGGCTGCAGAGAAAGAAGGGGTGTGAAAGCCATGTTAGCATCTGTGATGGAGGATACCTTGTGATAAGAAGGATGCCACCTACGCCCCTTATTCAGGTTCTTTACAGGCATTGACTTGTTTGCTTTGGGATTTTTGAGGTGGTTTTCTGTTAAAATATATTCTTTGAGTGAAGTGCCTGGAAGAAAATGCCTAAAGAAGGGAATAGATTAACCCAGGGTGGACTGACTTGGTGAGTTAGAGAAAGCTGGATGGCATCAGAACATCCCTGTGGCTGGTGAGGCACGAGCCTCAGATGTGTGTGTTTTCAAGCACCTGCACTGTGGCACAACAATGCCACAATTTAGTCAGCTCTTTCCGGGACAGAACTGAATGTGGCTGAATAATGTGCAGCCAAGGGCCAGGGGCTGAAAGCAGCTGGGTACCAGAGATAGGTGTTTGGGAATGCACATTGCCAAGAGAGAGGCTTTAGTCCAAACATATCCTCACTGAGAATACTTCCTGCATCCTCTGGGGGCCTCGATGCTGTTACACTGCTGGGCTCTGCTGGAAGCAGTAAGGATGGAAGAATTTTACATTTTCCTTCCACTCTGAGGTGTGGTATCAGTGTTTGTTGTGGCTGTTAGCAAAAGTTTGTACATGTATTAGTCCTTGGGCTGGATTCTGACCCTATTTATGTAGGTATAAAGCTGCTGTGTTGTTTCATCTGTGTTAGGGAGGCTTTAGCCTCTCTGGTTGCTGGTTCTGCTTGGTTTTTTGGTTGGTTTTTTTTTCTCTTTAACCACTTTCCCTGTTGAGAGGGGAGAGCTCCATGGGAAGTGATCCAGCAAAACTTTTAAAATACCCTTTTAGTGTGGGTTTGAATTTTTTTTTTTTAACTCTTGCTCAAGCTTTTAAATATGTGAATTGTCTTTGTGAATTCTGAGTGCCTCTGAAACCTGCCAGCCAAGCCTAAATCTTGCAGGAGGTGCAGCCACGTTTGTGTTCTCAGAGCTCTCTGGCACAGACACCTGGTACACCTGTGTCTCCTGCTAGTTTCAGTACTGTCATAACTGCACCCCTCATGCCTGTTTCACTGGTACCTCCTGTTTTTCCCAAGGTTATCTTCTAAAAATAGATTCTGCTACAGATTTTCACTCCCCCACACCCATCTTGAGGAGAATAATTACCAACAAGATGGTTTTAATAATGCTGAAAGAAGGAGGGTGATGCATTCTGCTCTGCTTTTTTTT
>VZRZ01007416.1:368148-382903 GCA_013398175.1 Climacteris rufus | reverse complement strand
TTTTTTTTTTTTTGTGTGTGACAGAAAAAAAAATGCACCAATTGCTTAGTAATTTCCTTAGGTGACAAATGTAAACTGAGTAGCTTTTGAAATACTTAAGCTTGAGTATTTAAACACTTGATAAATCATCAGTTATCTGAAGAATAAAGTGATAATGTTTTGGCACCAACAGAATTCCATGCAAAGGTCTCAATCTCAGTGTAAAATATCGTAATTTCCTTAACTGTTATTGACTGATGGAGGTAACTGTGGTATCTGTGGCATTCACCTGTCCAGAAACCAAAGCCATGCTCAACACAGGCAAGCAGAGATGCTCTGGATGATGTAGTTATCTGTCAGCAGCCAGAAATAAAGACATTTAGACCATTCATAAGAGAGAAAAAAAATTCTCTAAAATGAAAAAAAAAAAGAATGAAATGATGTAAGGGTTTGAGTGGATGATGCTGACTTTACTGTCCTCTGAACTATGCCTGCAGCAGCCCAGAGCTTATTGTCATATGAACCAAGAGAAAGGAAAGAGAAGCTGTCTCTGTAGGCTACAGGACATAACTGGTGAGCAGCTGCTCTGGTGGTGGGGTGCTCTGTGTGTGATAAGTGCCTGCAGACAGAAATGCTGTGGAAAGGAACCACTGCTGGCACACTGACACGTGCTGGCAAACTAGACTGTGTTTGGTGGAAGGATAAGAATCTACTACAGCTCTTTAAAATTGCCCTCATCGTGATCACCTCATGATCAAACATTACTTTCTCTGCTGTGGTTGTAAGTGTAGCACATTTCCCAAATGATCTCTTAAAATAAAACCAGGTTGGTGCATAACAGTAGAACAACCAGTCAATGTTCAGTGTTACTTAGCAGAGCTCAGATTGAAATGGGAACAGCGATGGTGCTTCAGGTTTTACAGCCACCTCTGTGCTCCACACTGACAATTACTGATTACCACTACTATTGTGCTTTGTAAACTTATACAGTGCTTTATGAAGTAAGACATGTTTCCTATTTTAAAGATCTTATAATCTTGTGGGCTGATAAGGGGTGCAGATTATCCCTTGGATGTTCATAAATAGCATTAGCACTAAGAGTTTTATTAGTGCTGGGTCCCTTCAAGCCTGTGGCTCTTTCTTTTTCTAAACAACACTTCCCTAGTCAGGTGCTGAAATAAGGATTGCTACACTGTGATGTTCCAGTCTGGAACAGTGTGGGCATCCTTTGGTTCTGCTTGTAGTGAAGGAGCAAAACCCAAGCTGAGTCCCAGCACAGAGGCTGTGGCTCTGCATGGCTTTAATCCACGGCTTTGCTCGCCTCTCTGAGACTACAAATCTGGAGTTTGGGGGATGGCAGCAGAGAGCAGCTCAGGAGGTTTGTGTGTGTGTGTGCTTGCGCGTGTTTTAAATAAACAAACAATGCAACAGCAACTTCAACAAATTGTGAGTGGTGCTAATTTGTTATAGTGCTGTCTTGCCTTCTGGCAGTGTTGATTTAGGAGATGCTGAGCAGACTGGAACGGATGCAGAGAGCTGCTGATTCTCTTGCTCTGGGACGTGTATATGGTTCAGTATAAAATGCTTCTATAAGGGTCCTGGCCTGAGGAGCTTTCAGATTACAGGGTAAAGCATATATATAGGCTGTCAATCCCCTTTTCAAAACCAAATCTTAGGCAAAACTACCTTCCCCTCTGCCTTGCTCCTCCCCTTCCACTTTTTAAAATGAAGTTTTAAGTCTTAATTCATGACAAAAGCCTATAATCTGTGTGTTTTGAGGACTGCCAGGAAATCCCTGACCTTGCCAAGAATAGTGTGTAGGGAAGGAAAGGAGGAAGATCCTGTGCTTTGGACTGTAGCAAAGTTTTCAACATCCCATGACCTTGCTGGGCTGCCTTTCATAACGTGCCTGGGGCTGTAATCCTGTCTAACAGGGAGGGCTGGCCAAATGTGCCCGAGGTATCTGGAGCCCTGGACCACTGCTGAGCAGGGCTGCAGGATAAAGCTGGCAGGATGGGAGCCTTGCTGGGAGGAGGTGGATTTTGGAAGCATACATAGTGTGACCTCCTTGCAGTCTGTGACCTGAGTTTCAATAATGTTTGAAGTCTCAAGTTAAGAAGACTGAGGAATAAACAGTCAAAATGAGTAGAGGAAAATCAGCCAAGGAAATGAAGAATTCTGAAAGTGAGCAAACTCTGCTTTCTCATTAGGTTATCTTCAGTTTGGAGAGGTTTGGATGCAATACAGACAGTTTGCAAAACTTTGAATCTGTTAGGCCTTCTTGCTTTTTACAAGCAAGAGTCTTTCTGCCCTCATCTCATTTGCCAGGCTCAGATGTGCACAGACTTTTTGGTGGCTGCAAAGAACCAAATACAAAAGTTGAGGATCTGATTTGGAGGGATGTTTGGCAGGCAATACAGACTTAATAGTGCTGGGATCAACTCTTACAGTGGTTTGCTTGAAAGACTTCACCAATGTGAATCCTAGAAACAAAGATTCTCTGCTAAGTACAGGGCTGAGGATACGCTCAGTTTATGGGGAAAAGCAAAGGGCAAAAGTAGATAAAGAGCTAAAGGTGATGTATTTAAGGCATCAATTATGCTGAGAACTGTTGCTGTTGCACCTATAGATATGGGTAAGGGAACGAGATTTTTTATTACGTTAAAAAACAAGACAAGCTTGTTTTATGCTCACTGGTATCTGGCATATGGGGAAAGAGGTGACATTTTGGTCCAAGATTGTTACTATCCAGCACCCTCAGAATGGAACTTGGTGTTAACTATTACAAGCTCGTAGTATTAGCAGTACTGTGCATGCAGATGCTGCTGTACAGACTGCTTCTCTCTGCAGAAACGTTGCTGAGTCCACACAAGAAATAAAAATAAACAGGACGATTGGGAGGATCTTTATCAAACCCGCTCCCATTTCTTCTAGTACTCTGAGGCTTTGTTTGCTCTAACAAACCATGTAACTAAGGAGTCTGAGTCACAGTCAGTAGATCCAGCTGCCTGCCTCATCCCTGTCCTGGACATCCCTCCCCAGCTGCAGGGACAGTTGAAAGAGTCGTGCACTTGCCCCAGTGTTACCGCATTTCACAGCCTGCGATGGGCTCTGGGCTCGTACCTGCGGTGACTCAGAGCCCTAAAGCGCTGCTGCAGCTGGGAGGGTCCTCTAGGACAGTCTTGGTTGGAAGAGGGTCACGTTCCTCCTTCTCCACAGTGCTGGGTGTGCTCCTGCCCTCAGAGCACTGCTCAGCATGAGACTGCCACCCCATGCCCCCCTGCCAAGTGCCCACCTTACTGAAGGACAGGGCCCAAGCCTGACACTCTCTACGATTAGCCGGGAGGTAGCAACCATCCTTAGTCATGTCCTAAATTCTTGCATTGTAAAGGGAGAATTCTGTACATCAAGGTTCAAAGGTAGGTGGGAAACGGAAATTCTGCATACCAAAGGGGCCTTTGAGCTACTTCACATGTGGTTATTTTAGTGCAATAGGGAGTAAATACATAAATTAAATGAGATTAGCATTGGACATCGGAGCTGCCTTTACTACTTGTAATGCAGGTACAACTGAAATTGAGATTGCTTAGTTTTTGCAGGACTGCAGAACAGCCCAGCATCTATTGCTGGTCACTAACTTCTGAAGCTTTGTTTTGTGCCACTGCTCTGTTCCTGAGATCAACTGTGCTCTGCAGATATGCAGGAATTTTTAGTGCCTGACTGCCTGACAAGATCTGCAATGTCCATGCCTCTCCTCTTCTCCTCCCACTAGAGGTTTGGGTAATCTTAGGCTCCTACATGTCAGCAGTGAAAAGAAATGTGTAATATACAAGCACTCTGTTTAGGAATTGGCAGGAAGCTTCATTTCTGACTGCAGTGAGATGTTCTAACAGTAGGAAACACCTTTTGTGTAAGCAGTTCTCTGCTAAACTCTGCCCTAGAGGGAAAATACAACTATGGAGCTCTTGCTTCACAGTAGCAAGAAGCAAATCGATGTAATCTGGGTGTAAAACAATCCACATTTGAGCTGCTGTTCAAGAAATACCTTTCTGCAGCATTCAGCCTTTGTTAAGCTGAGTGTTGCTGGTATTGCTGAGGGTTTTGCAGAGTTGTGATGCTGGCAGATGCAGCCAGAAGTTCATATGGTTCCTGTGCAGTGCAGAGTGTGATCTTCTGGAGAGGGGGGAGCTCCACATCCCTGGGGCTCTGGCCCATTATGCTTCAAGTTGTGCTGTAGTTAAATGTGGGTTGGCCTGTTCATGCTGGCAGTGGTCTGTTCAGACTAGTTCAGCAAATGCTCTTGGCTCAGCACAGCCCAGGTCAGTAGGCAAACAGTTGTTTATATTTCACTTCTTCATTCTATTGACAAGATTTAAAAATCTTCAATCTACTGCAGTCAAAACAGGGTGATCTGAATACAGAAGAGCCACTAGTTCAGTGTGGAAGGGATTTAGAGAGTTGTGGGGATAAGTTTGCAGGTGGGAATGATGGGAATACTGTCCTGGGCCAGAGCCCAGCAGATGTTCAGGAAGAATGAACTATCTCCTTATACTGAGTGCCCTTTACAAGACCACACTTTCCATTTCTCAGGCCCATGTCCTCCTTTATGCTCTCTCTCATTCAAGTGCATTAAGTATTGTAGGTCTTTTTAATTTGGCCTTTTATCTTTTAAGGTCGATGATCAATATTATTCTCACTTTTTAAATGTCAGATTTCTATCTCCAGCAGCACAGCTGGAGGCATGCAGCCATTGCTGTGATAAGAGCTATGCACATTTCACTACACCATGATGGTATAAAACCTCTGCTAAATCCCTGCCAGTCTGCAGGCTTATTTTCGTGCTGTTTTTTGGTGGCTTTGGGCTTTTTGTTTGTTTTTTTTCACTGGGGCATCATCACCACTTGTAGAGAGGGACCAGTGCTTAGCATCTACCCTGAGACTGTCCTCCATGATAATCCTGCAGGAGCTGACTAGAGGAACTCTGTGGGAAGGATATGCACTGCAGAGGATACAATCAGCTTGTCAAACCTAGGGTGTCTGTGATATGTGCCTTTCCCTGACACAAAAAAGATGATGTTGTTTTTTCCTTTGGGCAGGGGAGGGTGGAATTACAGATCTTAAGTTTTGCGACTCTCGTACAAGCTGCAGTTCCACCAGCAATCAACTTGATCTCCGGTCTCCAAGAATGAATGAAATTATCAGTGAAGCATCATTATAAATAGGAGAGGGTATACAGTATCTTCTTCTCCCATCTTGCACCAAAGTCTCCAGCCTGGCTCAATGCCATAACATCTCTAGAAGAGATTTCAAAGGCTTGGGAAGGAGGACAGGGAGAGGGGGACAATACAGAGGATCAGCTTTTTAATAGTTTCCTCTATTGCCTGTACTGTGTGGGGAATGAGACCATGAAGCTCTGGCATCAGGCTGCTTTTGTTGTACAGGCATTTATAAACAGTGATGATATTTCATTGCCTGAATTTCTGGGCAGAAGGAAGCTGCTGCAGACATCCTGGGATCTGCTGGTTTTGGATACATGTGGACTGGTTCCCCTGAAGCTCAGTGCCATTGGGACTCATGAATGGAAGTGGCAGAGAGAGTCAATAAGCAACTTGCAGAGTCCTTCTGTTCCACTTCGGTCGCAGTTCAGCAGTTGTGGGGAGATGGGTGGAGGGGAGGTTGTTCTAGCAGTTACATATTTAAGGCAGGTGGCTGTTTTAAAATGTACGTTTCAATTTTGATTGCAGTATTTTAATTGCATTTAACAGCGTCCCTGCTGGTTCTCCATTCTGCATCCGTGCAGCCACGTTCTATTGATGGCCTGTTGTGATTTCAATGGAACATCATGGGATGTACCTGGCACGTCGGGCAGCACTGGATGGAGGTGCCTTTAGCCCAATGTACCTGGCATGGTAAGCGGCAACCAAGTGGTTAATCTGCATTCTACTGCTCGTAGTCTCAGCTTGTATAGCAAGGTGTTCCTGCTTTGCTGCAGCCTTGCACTGACTGGAAATCACTTTGCTCTCCTGTTGTTAGTGCTTTCGTGCACACAGGGCCCCTATCCTTTTCACTCACGGAGATTGCCCTTCCCTGGGAAGTTTGCCATGCAGTAGAGAAGGGCCTAGCCATGTCAGGCTCTCCTTGTTATTCTAGAACATGAGAGAAGGGACTGGGAAATCATCTCACACTTTTTTTTCTCTCCTTTTTGGGCCAGGAGCTGGTAGCAGTTGAGCAGGTATTGCCCACGTCCCCAATGTGCAAACGTTGCCGCACAGAGGTACCGGACAGGTGCTCGTGTCCATGGGCAAAGCTGTGCTGTTTCTGCGGGAGTCCTGCAAGAGCTGCCTCAGGGAGCGGGGAGGGCACTTCTGCCTGGCACTAATTGGAATGTAACAAACTAAACAAGGGCCACTTTCAGTTTGCTGATGTGGTATCCTCTGCGAAATGATCCTCCATTTTCCTTCTCTTTTCCATGTCCATACCTGCAAAATCAGCTGCACATCTTGCTCTGTCCTGCATGTTTTCTCTCCCTTCCCCAGCGCTGCAGACCTCTGGCTGAGTAACTTCACATGTTGGTCTTTGTGATTTTAAAGTGCTAAATATTTGTGTGAGAAAAACAAGGGTGCTGCATCCTGTTTTCTGCTTGAGCCCACTTCACAGAGCTTTTGCTGCTCCACTGCCAATGATGAAAATGCATGTTCGTGCCTCAGCTTCTGAATTCTGCTGTCTGACTGCTCGTAGGGGCTGGGGATAGGGAACTTTTGGACTAACACAGTTCCAGCATTCCTCCCCATGCTTCTGCTGTTCTAGAATGTGAATACCTTTAAAACGTCATGGGCTAATGACCTGCCAAGTGCAGCTCCCGGGGGCAGGTTAGTGGCCGTGAACCACCCACTACACTGACATCTCTGAGAGTCCTGACAATAGGTTCTGTTGGGATGTGGGGAAAGAAAGATCAGATGAGTCAGTGAGGAACAGGAAAGCTCTCTTCCCAGTGGGGTTGCCACGTGCTCCAAAAAAAAGTTGGTTCATCTGAAACTGAAGGGTGCAGAAGTCATCTGTTTCAGTGTCACTCAGTTCCAGTAGCAGCTGGACACAGTTTTTTAATGTAATAAATTGGTGGGACAGAGCAATGTAGGAAACAGTGGATTTCATTTTGTCTTGTTCTTCCCCATGCTCCTGCTACAGTGTCTGCTCAGTGCAGCAAAACTGCTTGGCAATGTGGAGAAATAAGTCAGCAGCCACTCTCTTTTCCTGGGTCTGTTATAACATGCACAGTAGGCTGACATTTTAACAGCATCTAATTTGATACATCACATCTAATCTTTTTGTTGGTTTTTATCTGCAGTACTGTTAGCTCACTGTTCAGGTGCTCGGTGTCTAGCCTTCTCATCCAGCCACAAACCCTCTACGTGAAATGAGTGATTCCTTAGATCTGTTTTTGATTGATTCTTTGCTTCACTGGTGTTGCTTCTTAAAAGGTAAACAATATTCATGTGCTGCAATCTATAACTCAGAGCTGAAATCAAATAGCATCTCCTGCCAGAGGTTGCTAAGATAACACATTTAACATTCATTCAGCAATTACTTTTAGGAAGAGATTTAGTGATATTAAAGAGAATCAAATCTGCAGTGAATATGTAGATTTTATACTGTTGAAAGGGGTGAAGGGATTTCTCTTCTCCTCTATTTAGCAATTTCATTTTCTGTGACGTCCAGAGTCTTTGTGCAAATTGAGAGAAAATGAAGTTTTTCCTGCTGTGTAGTGAGAGCAGCACAGCTCCTGGAGCAGCCTGTGTATTGTGCACAACCTTCCTGCCCACAGGGTCACAGGGGGCCCCAGGCTGGGCACAGCAGCTCGCAGTTCCCAGCTCCTGGGGCAATATTGCTTCTGAAGACGCTGTTGGCTCTCAGCTTGCGAAGCTTTGTTTGATGTGTGGCATCTGCTTGCAGCATTACTGTATTCTGTGATTTGTGCCCTGTACTTCTCATGTCTCCGCATGTGCTGTGTCTCAGTGTCATGGATATGGTGGAGGTAGCAGAGAGTCTTAGTCTTGTTTCATTTCCTCCTTGCACAGAGAGTATTTGAGCAGGTTCACTACTCTGAAAAATGTGTGTCTTGAACGTCGAGGTAACCAACCTGAATCTGGGAAAAGACCATCACTGCTGCTATTTGTCCAAAGCTTTCTGTGATCCTGTTCTAAATGCAAAGGGGTGAAATTTTGCACACCACATTCACTCATTAAAGACTGGCCCCAGTGAGACATCTATGTATTCTTGAGGTCTGGGGTTTGGTTTTTTTACTAGAAATTCATCTGAGCCTTTTCTGAGCCAGGGCTCCTCTGAACTGGGAGTATGTTTTTCTCCGTTGTTTTTTGCAGAAAACAAAAAAGGAAGCGTTATTAAAAATGATACTGAAATACAAGAAGTATAAACCCCCTGTGATTTTTCAGGGCTTTGAGGGGTTGTGGTGATGTTATTCAAATGTTAAGGTTTGTTAAGAGGCAGTCTCAGCAAGCTAATGGATAACAAGGCCTTTTTAAGGCTGCACCTGCCATTTGTATGGACAGATAACTTTTATATGGGATTTAAACTCGTAGTTTCCTTAGACCCATGCTTCCAGCTAGAAGTGAGATCTTAGGAATGCCAAAGGTTAAGGAACAATGCCTGCTTCTCTTCTGCTAACAACTTTTCCAATGTGCCTCTCTTCTTCCACCTCCAAAATGCATCATTGCTAAAGAAGGGTTTGTAACTGGTCAACTCTGGAAAATATCCGGAATGGATTTATTTTTGTTCAGGACTGCACAAGGTACATAAGGCAGGATGCTATAAGGTTCTGTCAACAAAGGGCCATCAGTCAAAGGAGTGTTCTCTGAGCCATACTCCTGTCCTGGAAAAAGCCCTCGGTGAGCAATTCTGACAAATTTTAAACATCGTGCTCTAAGCTTGGCTGAAGGTTTTGCTGCCTTGATTCATTATATTCATTTTGTTGGGGTTGTTAAATCCACGTTAGACTTCAGCTAACAAATTCAAATTTGATAGGTAGTGTTATAGTGCTTACATCTGACCCACTGCTTTTAAAATGCACTGAAAGTAATAGCCTACCTTATACCTATGTCCTACTGAACGTGAATAGTTCTGTAAAATTTGACATGTGAGATAAATAGAGGTAATTTAAACAACTTGTACTATGCTGGTTTTTATGCTGCAGACCATACTGAAGTTTAATAATAACATAATCTTCCTCATGAAGGTCAGTAACCCTGTTTCCAGGGCTTTCTCTGCAGGCTCATTACCTGGTTTCAATATCATTTAAGGCAGAAAGAAAAAAAAAATTAAAAATGTAAAACACTAAAAATATTCTGCATTAGTAGCTGCAGCAAGCCTTGAAGCTTAGACAACTGATATACAGAGATTTCTAGACCTCTGCTTCAAGTGCCACATGAATGGGAAATAAGCTCACTTTTACTTCAGTAACATTTTGGTTTTATTACTATTACTTTGTTTAGGCAAAAAATATTGGCTGCACTGTTTCCCTTCCTTTGCCATATTTGTCCTTTATGGAACATTTAAAAATCATACCCCCCAGGGATTTTGTGTGTTTACATGCGTGGAAAAGCACCACTATGCTGGTAGTGAAGGAGTGCAGTGCTAGGCTGCCTCTTGCTATCTTGAGCAGGATGCATTTATAAGAGATGCTGTGTTTTGTTTTTGTCCTTCCCTGTTGATGTATCTCTGTGACCCAGAAGTAAGGGCTCTTACTGGCCTGGCTAGATAAAAGTGGGTGTTTGGTGCCTCTGTGCTGCTGCTTCTTCCCCTTAATCAGCAATTCTGGAAGGAAGCCACTAGAAGCAGACACACTGCCTGTGTGCTGCAACTCTGATGTAACTAATTACATCAAAACTTGGGTATAAAGTGCTCAGCACTGCTCAGTGGTGGTAATCCCTGTCCTGTCAAGTTTTTCTGATTCTGCAGGGTGAGCTTCTATTACAGAAACACTATAGGTGGAATTAGCACCATGGCAAGTCTGTATTTCCTCTTCTGGCTGCCACCCTTTGTAAAGCCAATGACCTCTGGGAACAACACCCATGTGCACAAAGGCACAGTGGTAAATCCACCATCTTCCTGGCTTCCCATCTGTTGCTGAAACAATATCAAACAGAAAAGCAGAGCAGCCTTTTTAGCTGTGGGTCAGGGTGATGAGCCAGAGGGATCTGTGTGGGATTAGGTGCTGCACTGAAGAGCCACCACAAAATTCCACCAAAAGCATAAGCAAGCACCAGGCTGAGCAGCAAACTAAGTGAGGAGCTGTGTCCTGTGGAAGAAGGGAGGCACCTGCTTGACAGATCTGTTGGGAAATGTACCAGGGTAGTCAGGCAACAACACTGGAGAAAATACTGCATTTGTTTACTTTTTGGTAGTTCTTTTTCATGAAGCAAAAACCTTTTTGTTGTGCAGAAATGGATGATATAAATTTACCACTTTTCTGCCAAATGAAATCTTTCCATTTCTCACCAGGCAGTAAGAATCAGGTCTGAAGGAACCAATTTTTAATGCTAACAGCATCACCCCTTCTTTCTTTTTTTTTGGTGTACCTATACTTGGCACAGAGGGAAGATTATTTTAATAGAGTCTAATGCTTCATCATTTGAACCCTGATGGGACAGAGTGTGGTAGTGAGACTCACAAATAAAAAAATTAACTGATGATGATTTTAAGAGAAAATTTAAGCTCTTACTTTCTCTGTATTTGTGGCTTGGTCCTCCTTCAATAAGAGAAATGTTTCAATAATATGAACTGAGAAATGAAGAAAGGAAGTAGAAGGCTAAATGGTGGCTAAATTTAGTATTGGTATTTAATTCCTACTTTTGAACCTCAGCAACTATTTTAAATCAACTTCAACAGATAAACGCCCATTACAAGCAGTAGTTGGCACTTTCAAACAGAAAAAAAAACCAAGGAAAAAAATTTTAAATTGATCTTGGATTCCTAAATGCAGCCCCAGATTTTAATTCTGTTTTTTATGTATTGTAATATCTACCAAATGTGCTACTGCAATTAGTTCAAATATATTTCAAACTAGGTGTTTCCTACAATGCATATTACAGGGAAAGCCAATATAAACATCTAAACTAAAATACATCATGACCACTGTTTGTGAAATACATGAGCTACATGGAGGTAGCCACAATTTTCCTCTCTTTACAGTATTTCAGGGTGGAGAGACTGACTTGAGGTATGTTACTTGACTCTATTAGTTTAAACAAAATTCCTTCAAAATTAAAGACAGAACAACATTAACATGAGAAAACAGATTTGTGGAGGCATTTGGTGGCATTTAGCTAGCTCAGCATCCTGATTTTCAGCCAGTTGAGGGTTGATTCTAACCCTTGATGTCAGTGGATTGGGATATGGACATTGCTAAGGGAGTGGTTTTTAAAGCAGCTTTTCATACTCTTAAGGAGGCTTCCCATTCACACCTCAGTGTGATTAATTCCATCTTCAATGGATTTAGTTGCTACATGTCATTTTCTCAACCCCAGAGCAGCTGGGCGTTACAAGATTTCAACATGTAACAGCCAAGAAACAAACTACATGTTAAAGCAGGGAAGCTGCAGCTTATGCTAATTATTTTCCATGCTCAGATATGCAAATGACAGTGAAGTAGATGCTTCTCTTCTCTTCCTCTTTTTCTCGCTCCTCATCCTCCCTTCAAATTTGTGTCAGGAGAGAACAGCTTTCCCCCATACCTAACTATTGTTTCCATGCTGGTATCTTTTGAATAGTAATTCCAGCCAACGACAATTGCTTTTGTAAAAAGATAATTACAAATCTGATTTTTGAAAGACCTGAATCAAGTCTTAGCATGAGAAATACTTCCCTCTGTATTCTCAGCAGGATCACAGCTTGCAGGGCTCAATGTACTCAGATCTCCCTAGTCAGTGTCAAGCCTTACATAGACTGCACCGTGTTAAACCAGTCTATTAAATGTAACCTGTTCTAGTAGAAACAGCAGGCTCACACCTCTCATCCTCCTGTTTTGCAGGTGGTAAGGTGAAGGTGAGAGGAAGAGAAGGTGGAGATGGAACTGCCAAATCATGCCAAACAACTGCTACTGCAGCTGAACCAGCAACGAGCCAAAGGTTTCCTCTGTGATGTGATCATTGTGGTAGAAAATGCCCTGTTTCGTGCCCATAAGAACATCCTGGCAGCCAGCAGCATGTATTTCAAATCCCTTGTCCTGCATGACAACCTGATAAACTTAGACACGGACATGGTGAACCCCACCGTGTTCCGGCAGGTCTTGGACTTTATTTATACTGGTAAGCTCTTAACGACTGACCAGCCTGGTGAACAGAACTTTAATGCTCTCCTCACCGCAGCAAGCTACCTCCAACTGCACGACCTGGCAGCTCTCTGCAGAAAGAAGCTGAAGCGGAACGGCAAGTCCTTCGCTGGCAAGGCCGGTGGCCTTGGTGTTGGGAGATCTGCCAGGAGTCAGAGACTTTCCACTGCTTCAGTCATCCAAGCTCGCTATTCAGGGTCAAATGAGGGGTTGAAGGGCTCGCACTCAAAGGAGCTGTCAAAGGGAAAGCTCTCTGATGACGAGGTCTTCATCAGCAGCTCCAACCAAGAGAACTGTCACTCCTTGAGCAGGGGAGCCAGCAAGAACGGAGGTGGGGGCAGCAGTGCGAACGGGAGCACCGGTGACCAGGAGCTAGGCCTCGACCTGTCCAAAAAAAGCCCGTCGCTCCCCGTTGCGGCCTCCCACGATGACACGCAGCACAGCGAAAGCCAGCACGGCTCTCCCCAATCTGCCTCAGCCCCTGCAGCCAACAGTGCCTCATCGTTCGAAGAGTCCGGGGTCGGAGCCCCCCACAGCATGGCGGACAGCAGCGACCCCATGGAGATGGATCTGAGCGAGGAGTGCCAGCACTCACTGACAGAGAGCAGCCAGCGCAAGGGCCTCCGGCACTCGTCCCGCAAGAAGGAGTGGATCAAGAAAGACAACGCCTTTGACCGGAAGGAAGGGGGCAAAGACAGGGACGAGGGCGAAGGGCTGCCCAATGGTATCCTGCTGGGGCCCTTGTCCAAGTCTGTGGAGAGGAGTCTGGCCGGGGCCTACGGTGCAGACCTGCCCTACCCGTGTAAGGAGGAGGTGGAGAACGGTAAGGAGAACAGTGACGACAGCGGCCAGAGCGAGAGCGAGAGCGGCGGCCATACCAGTGCCAACTACGTCTATCGGCAGGAGGGCTTTGAGCCGGTGGCCTACGGTGACAACCTGTACGTCTGCATCCCCTGTGGCAAAGGCTTCCCGAGCTCCGAGCAGCTCAACGCCCACGTGGAAACGCACACCGAGGAAGACCTTTACATCAAGGAGGAAGGCACATACGGCAGCAAGGATGAAGCCGAGGATTTGTCCAACCCCAATCAGTCCTACGCTGCGGAGTCCCGGCCCTTCAAGTGTTCGGTGTGTGAGAAGAGCTACAAGGATCCAGCCACGCTGCGGCAGCACGAGAAGACTCACTGGCTGACGCGGCCCTTCCCTTGCAACATCTGCGGCAAGATGTTCACGCAGCGGGGCACCATGACACGGCACATGCGCAGCCACTTGGGGCTCAAGCCCTTTGCTTGCGAGGAATGTGGGATGCGCTTTACCCGGCAGTACCGACTCACAGAGCATATGCGTGTCCACTCAGGAGAAAAACCTTACGAATGTCAACTGTGTGGTGGGAAATTCACCCAGCAGCGCAATCTGATCAGCCACCTGCGAATGCATACCTCTCCCACATAAGCCAAAGACTCCAGAATGAGCTTCGAGCCCATCCGCAGTGATTTACCTTTCTGTAGACTTGCTGCTTAAAAAAAACGAAAAAAGAAAAAAAAAACAAACAAAAACAGGGGCAACTCCCCATACTCTGTTCAGTCATGAGAGGCCTAAACAAATGTAGCTTTAACATTTAAAAAAAAAAGTTCCTTTTTTTCTTTTTTTAAAAAAAGAAAGGTCCACAGCCAAGCTGATGCATTTAGTCCCAGTCTCCCTTCAAATCTTCATGATCTGGCAAGAAACGCCACTTCTTTTTGCACACATTAACTTCATTGCCATATTGATTATCTGGAGCAGGTAGGGGGACTGTGGGGAACTTTCAGCCCCTGCTGGCTCCTCCCTCCCTGCCTCCTTCCTTCGCGTTACTGTCACTGTACTCATCTCCTCTTTCACAACCAAACTCACTAGGGGTATTTCTTGCCATTAAAAACAAAATACACCTTTCCAGTGGCCTAAGTAGCTGTGAAATAACATAGCATTGCATTCATAAGTGCAGAAGCTGTGTCTGTGGACCGTCTCACAGGGTTGGCAGCCCCTCCAGAGACTGTGGGAAAGCCACAGCAGTGGTGGAGCCCACCCCCGTCCCCTGGGCTGGCGATGGTGGGGAGAGCAGCTCCCAGCGCTGCACCAGCCCCGGTGCTTCACTTAAAGGAATGGTGAAGCCTCCCTCACCATCCCTTCCCCTTTGGGTTTTGATCTCCATCCTTGGCACATGTAACCACGTGCCACCTTCTCCCACAAAAACACGCAAACCTCTTTTGCCTTACCCATGACTGAACAGGGACTGGATGCCCTGGGAATTTCTTTCAGTGAGCAGGGGGTCGTCTTTACTTTTCTAGTAGTTTCGTATGAATATTCTTTGCTTAGAGGTACTTGTTTTATTAAAGGAAAAACCATTGTAACGTTTATGTGAATGTTTGAACTGGAAGGTCTGAGGTTAATTCTAGGGTG
>VZRZ01007416.1:267136-365534 GCA_013398175.1 Climacteris rufus | reverse complement strand
AAAAAAAAAAGAGGCCAGGCAGCTTAAGTATATGCTTTAGTCACTTAGTTCCAGAATGTTTTCGGAATAACAGGAAAAAAAAAAGATAAAATAGCAAAAGTTGTATAAAAGAATAAAGAAGCTCATACCCAAATTCACAAAACTATTTTTTAAACCAAAGCACATTTGAATGAGTATGGAACCTCACTTGGCTCAGAAAAGTACTAATATATTTATCTCATTGTTTACATAAACTTTTACAGTTTCAGACCTCAACAGATCTAGGGGCCAGTCAAAATTAATCTTTGCTTTTTCCATTGGTTTGTCTCTGAAGGCTGCACAGTGTTCCCCAGCTTGGGAGGGGGATCTGTGTCCCAGCCTGCATTCCAGCACTGCTCGGGGAGGGCGGGGAGAGGGTGGGCAATTAGAAATATGGCATGTAGAATTTTTTTTTTCTTCAATCCATGAGAGATGTCGCTGGGAGTGAGACCCAGGCACTATTGTAGAGGCATTCCAGCCTCCCTCTTCCTCAGAGGAGTCTGAGGGCACTAAGAGGGTAAAGAGAGATGCAAGAAGCTCTAGAGATAGGAAATGATATTGTTAGAAGATGGTGGGAGCTGCTCTACCCAGCACATCTCCTTAACGTTAGCCATGGGGAGCTGGGCTGTTTTCCAGTCCTTTAGTGCAAAACTTCCAAAAACATTTCCTGGCAAAAAACCCCAAAGGCCCAGCTCTGCGCACTTGGGGGTGTTAGCAGGAGCCACAAAGATCACAGAAGACACCAAAGAGCTCTTGACACGCAGCTTCTGTGAGGCTTTGCGGGCGCTGCCGCGGCAGAGCGCACCCAGCTGCCCGGCCCGGCCGAGGGGCCCAGCCGCCTCCTCCTGCTGGGAGCTGGGCTGGGCTGGGCTGGGCTGGGCTGGGCTGGGCGCTTCAGAGCCTCCGAGCCCCGGACTGGAACAGCTGGATCCATTCACTCCACACCTCCCAGTCCTGTGCAAAGAGCCCAACCAAAACTCCTAAGGCCGCCTAGGTGGAGACCTAAGCTGATCTGCATGGTAGAACAGTTTAAAGATGACCAATGAAGATGGTTTGCTAAAATACCGCTGAAGCCAAAAAAAAAAACAGTTTAAGAAAGCTCCCCATGATTAGTCTTGACCCTTTGTAGCTTTTACCTTCTACACCAAAGCCACCTCAAACATTTGAGGGGGGGCTGATGGAAAATGAAATATTAATTTTGCCTGGTCTTAATATCTAACAAAGATGGTGCAAACACTATTTGACAGTGTTGTTTTTGTATCAATATGTATGTGCAGTAATGAATGTATTTATTTCTCAGATTCTGTATGCACAGTTTTGCAATGTAATTCAGAAAGTTGCAAACACAAAGATGTGTCCGCAGGGTCTTCTCTACAGGATTTCAAAAAAATGAAAAAAATATATTAAAAAAAAAAGAAAAAAAAAGAAAAAAAAGAATCTCAGAGACTCTCAGCATAGCCATAAACCATAACCTGTGAAGACAATACAAAGACTGGACTTTTGTAGCTTTGCATAGAAGAGGAATTTATGTTTTGCTGTATTTAAATGTTTCAATTTACAGTGTCACTCTTTTAAGATTCCTGTTTTGGTTTTTGTTTTTGTTTTCCTCTCTCTCGTGTGTGTGGAAAGCATTGTTTTCAAGCAGTGCAGGTTCAAAGTCTGGGTTAGCAGTATTTTACCATGTCGCTTCAGTTCTGAAAAGCAGGAGTATGGGTCTTGACCAGAGAAACATCCAGTGCACTTAGTGAAACAAAATGAAATCTGAGGTGACTGCTGGCAAAATCCAGAGAAGGTAAAAGTCACTTGAGGAATAGCTGTGTGCTTCTGATTGCAGCTTGTGACCGAGACAAGGCCGCTGTCCTGCTGCAGGACAGGATGCAGCTCCTTCCTAAAGTCCCCCCATCCCTCACCTGCTGTTCCTGGGGGAGCAATAAGGATCTCAAAATGAGGAGCCAAGGTCTGGGAAGGGCAGAGGAAGCTCCGTGCCAAAGCCAACAGCCTCTGCCATCTCCTGATGGGCCTTGCAAACGAGACAGAAGCATCAGGATCCCCACAGCAAACGGGGGCTCAAGCCCCTGGGAGAAGCTGTGCTTGATCTTGTTCCAATATTGGTGGAGTCAGCACCTACTACGGCCTTAAAAATTAGCATCAAGAAAGGATGTTTGCTGATTTCTGGATATTTGCCAAATTCTGAAACCTTTCCAATCAGCAGTGCTGGAGTTCAGGGAAAAGCAAATAAAAAAAACAAAGAGACAAAACCTCCCTACGTTTTAAGTGGGTTTAAGAGGCTCTAGGTAGCAAACATCAAGCTGTCCCCAGACAAGAGAAATGCTCATCATTGAGACGGCACATTTGAATTAACATTTGTTTAAGCAAGAATTTAAAATCAAAATGAACTCTGAACTGTAATTCCGGAATAATTAAATAGACTTCTGGCATTTTTGTTCTTAGATTTTTTTGTTAAATAATTATTTGCTCAACATCAGTAAAGTCTCTCCATTTACTGTAAAATCCTTTCTATAAGCTTAGTCTTGCACTCCAGAACTGGACATATTCTTGAAAAGAAAATTTAGGGGTTGCTTTCAATAGCTGAAAGTAGCTTGTTGCAATGTTTTAACTCCCATGGTCCTCTATGGTCCTGATTTTAGTGCAGGAACCAAGCAGGCAAAAGGAGTAGCTGTTTCTCAGCCCCCTTCCACTCCTCGTATTTTGCATTTTTTCAGAATATGGTAAGAAATTTTACCTTTGATGATTTTCTGTTAGACTCATTAAATTTGCTGCTTTCCTTGCAAAAGGAAAAGATTTGGGAACCCTTGTGAGGCAGTTCCAGCTCTGCTGTAAGGCTCCTAGCTGGTCCTCCAAGTCAGGAAGACTTCTTTGTTTCGGCCCTGGTTCATCTTTCTGCCACATCAAAACTACTGTTTATTCTGCTTTCCTTGTTTTAACTAATGACTCAAAGATCCTGAAGCATAAGTATAGAGATAGAAATGCATTTTTGTTCCGTTGCCTCCTATCTCCATTAACTTTTTCCCTCCCTTCCCTAATTTTCCTAACCGTTTTGAAGGCCAGTGTTGAACCCAGGGATCAGTGGATCAGTGTGCCTGGAACAAAGCAGCCCCTGTGGCACGTGGTGGGGCAGGTCTCAGCCACCACCCTTCATGTGGCATTTGTTGGCAGTTAGGGACCCATTTCACAGCACTGCTTTCCCTGAGGAGTGGGACTGGGTTAAACTGTCTCTGTCACAAGTTACCAATTGAAGCACTCCCAGCACAGCTGTTCCTCTGACCTTCCACAGGACTTTTGACTGGCTGGGGATAACTTTTCTATGAGGAGAGGATCTTGTTCTGGCTGGCTGGATATTTTTCCCCATTTTATTTTAATATTTGAAATACAACTGAAAAAGGGATGTTGCATCTCCCTTTTTTTTTCCTTTCTTCTTTTTTTTTTTTTTTCATTTTAAGCCTTAACTATCAGTCAGTCTGGAAGCCCTGGATGTTTCCTGGGGAGGGGGAAAGGAGGGGAGGTCAAGGGAAAGGCCGACATTCCTGCTGCAATGTTCTGTTCATTTCCTTCAAGAGCTTGAATTCAGGTCAGAGCCACACATAGTTGTGGCTTCAACTCAAGTGTCATATAAAAAGATACAGAAATTATAATATGATCTCAGCATTCAGAAATTTGCAGTCTTAATGTACAGTGATGAGAAACTGTTATTTTATGATCTTTTCATTAAAAGCTTGATTGAAAAATTACATCTCTTGCTTTAGAGTTCACCTTGTTCCTATATCTGACTCTCTCCGTGTTTTCTCCTCCTTTATTTATTCTTGCCCAGGGATTTGAAGCAGCTACTTCACAAAGCAGTCCCCCCCATACACAGTCCAAAAAAGGCACTCACAACCTCACAATTTATGCACCTCTGGCCTTGGCTCATAAGCCAAAATCTGACACTCATTAGAATATAAGAAAGGATGAATTGCATGGGCCAGGTAGGCACACAGCAACTGTGCAGGCAATGGATAATGGACCAATCATAAGTTCACCTTTTTTGCTGTGACCCTGAGCAAGCTGAGGCTGATTTTGAAAAGTTAGCCCTGCTTTGTCCTAAGCACAGTTTGAAAGCAGTTGTTTGTCATAGGCAGTAGATGGTAGGTGGACCTGACAATCCAGAAATCCCTCCACTCTATTTGGGCTCTAAGTGTAACTCTGAGGAGCAGCGAAGAAGCTGAGGCAGAAAAATTTCCTAAAAGAAATTACAATTCTCCACCCACCTATGGTGCAGGTAGAAAGGGGAAATGCTTCCAGGGAAGATGAATGCAATTAATGACAAATGCAGCCACTGCAGATTTCAACCTCTCCAATGTTATGATTCAGATCTTTTTCCTTGGGCAGGTTAAGTGTGACCCTAGAAAAATTAATTCACATTTCCTGAGCCTGGGTTCTTAATGGTGTTTTTTTCTGGTTCCCAGGCCAGCTTTTTGGATCTAAGGATTCTTTAATAAAAAACCTATTTAATTGAAATAAATGAAGCATACTGCAAGAGCCAAGCCTAGTATTTTGCATCACTTCCTTTGTAACACTACTCATCACCTCGGTTGTGCAGTTTCTCCCAGAGCCTGGCAGAATATCCTAATACACAGCAGAGTAACCCTGGTGCTGAATTCATACAGTTCATTTTTTTCTTCAAACACAATGCTGACTATATTTTAAAGTGACTGACTGAAGGAGCTTCAAGTTTAGTCAGTTTTCTGACAGGTTGCAAAGTCAGCAGCACTGGCAAGAAAATCATTTTTATTTGTCCTTGGAGATGTGTTTTACCCAGCAAGGTTAAAGAGAAGGACAAAAATGAACAGAAAAACAGATGAAGAGCTACAGAAAACCAGAGGCGGTTTTTCAACAGCTCGGATGTGGTAATGAGCCTGCACTCTCTTCCCAGCTACCAGTGACTTTTCCTTTTTTTCCCCCTTTTATTTCTAATTTCTTCTAGAAGTTTGTGCTTCCTGGCACCCATTTCTCTGTGGCATAAGTGGTTTCCAGCATAGTTAATAGATTGCATGTTCTATTTTACTTTCTTTGCCGTGGTCAGCTCCTTTTCATCTCCTAAGATCCTGTAACAACTATACAAAACTCTTCATATAGTAACTCCCAACTGAAATGTAGCTGCCTCTGTGGTGAAAAACTGAAATATGTACAACTGAAGTGCAGAGCACAGGATGTAAAGGATACCAGATATGTCTGGAATGCCTGGGAATTTGTACTTTCTTCCTTCTGCTTTCATTACCCCCATTTATTGGTAGGACTTCTTTTCTCCCAAACCCACACTTGCTTTCTTTCTCTCCACTACCCTTCTCCCTGCTGAAGAGCAGACACTGGGTGAGACCTTTGAATGGTAGGTTTAGTTTTTGCCCTCTTGCAGGAAATATTTCATCAAAATTGGAACTTTTCCATGGGAACATTTTTTTTTTAAGTGAAATTCTGTTTTGGTCACTGTTGAGGTCCCATTTGGACTCTGCTGAGTAGATACAGATGGAGAATGTTTGTTTGTTTCATAAGAACAATCATGACTGATACCACATTAAGAAGTTAAAAAGGAAGGACAATTTCTTTTGATAAAGAATAATTTCAGTTCAGTAAAAGCTGAAAGACTAGCATCTCACTTTACAAATTATTTCTAAAATATGCCTTCATCCTGTTTTGTACTGAAGATGAAGCACTGGAGGTTTCATCTACAAGTAATGCTACATTTTCAAAAGGCCTAAGAAATGCTGAAGCTGTTACCAACTATTAATTTTGTGTATCTATCTGAGTTTTGTTTGTCTGGATGTCTTACAAGTTGTCCAGGTTTAAGCAAATTGATTTTGTGTGCACTTGTGGAAAGCCTGCTGTGTACCGAGTTTAGTGTGACCTGGCTTAAATCAGTAATAGCTAAAGCAGGTGCATTTGCCTTAGCAAAATGCATTGTTCTTTTCTTGTGCTGTGGGAGCCAACTCCTGCAGCCTCCTGTAGGCTGCACCTCGAGAATCAAACTGAATCTCCCACAGGAGAGGTTGGCTCCTCTCAGCACAGTCTTAAGTCCCTCACTCCTTCCACGTGGTGTGTGTATATAGTGTTCAGCTCACAACTCAGAACTAGAAATACTCTGTAGTTTGCTATTTGGACCAAGATTGCTTCCCTCTACATCTCCTCTGGGCACTGCTCTTGCCTAAATTCTGCAGTTTCCTCTCTGCTGCAGGTCACCACACCACATCTTCCTTCCTTCCTTCCCTTCATGGGCTCTGTAGCAGTGATCAGTTTGGGGTTTGATTTTTTCCCCTGCAGTTGTGCTGCCTTAGTGATGTACAGTGTAGGAAGCTGCTGCAGAGCAAGGTTTGGATCCATATGTTTCAGCTCAGCAGGCTGAGCCAGTAGTAAGAAAGCACCATCTCCCTGCAGTTACAGTGCATCCACAGCTCCAACACTACGGAGCAAAAAACATTCATCACAGTGTCTTCTGCTGTGCCAGGTGCTAAGAGGAGAGGCCAGTGTAGCTGGCATGTATCAGCCTAGGAGGTGATTCATGGTCCTGCCTACTTCCTTTGCTTCTGCCTTCTCACCCTTACTTTTTAGTTGCTTGTTTAGTTACTGAGAGCACTGGGAGAGGAGATGTTGCAGGGCTCAGCAGAAGAGGGTAATTTTTTTGATAATCTGGCTCTGAAGCAAAGGCCTAATTTCCCCTCTCTGTTCTTATCCATTCTCTCCTTCTTGTACACAATAATTAGATTGAAAAAACCCAGACAGACTCCCACACCCTTTGCCTCTGGATCCAGTTTTAGCTGGTTCATTTATTTTTCATTAGAGATTCTGATTTTGATAAAAATCAAGAACTCTTCCAAGAGAAGCCTCTCTGAAGCAAGCAGCATTTTAGGCTAGTAAAATCAGGACACATCTTTCCCTTGATTTCAGAGGATGGAAGTGGCAGAGCTGATTCTAGCCCTAAGAATTTTTGGTCAGCCTCCCTGCACAGTCCCCAGTCAGGCACTGGGGATCCAGACGCAGGAACCTGGCCAGACAACATAACCACATCCCCTGGCTGTGGCTGCACAGGGAGCACTTTATGAGCACGAGGCAGGACTGAGCTCCACACCTGGGCAGATGCTGCTTCTCTGGAGCCCTACAGAGCTCTGTGCCTCTGCAGTAACGGGCCTGGCCATTCAAATGCCATCTGGGACTGGCCAGATGGATCTGCCTGCAGGACAGTGGCGAGGGCAGCATCACCAGATGTCAGTTCTCAGCCTCCCAAGCCTCTGTAAAACGTGCAGAACTGAGCTCTGGGTTTGTAGCCTTGTCACCAGAGGCTCCCACTCCCCCCATCACCGGGCAGCAGCCTCCTGCCAACTCCGGCTCATCCCCTTGCCACAATAGCAGCCAAAGGCCAGCCAGAGAAGATTGCACAACCAGGCCTTGATCTGTATTTTCCACTGCTCAGCCAGAAAACCCCTCCTTTTTTCCAGCACAGCTGTTTTCCATCTCTGCTCAGGAAACATGCCCTGTTTTTGATTCCTGGGTCTTGCTTTATGAAGCAATCATGGGCAGGCTGTCTGGGTGGAATGGGTCATGAAGTGGTGGTGGGATAACTCTGGATTCTGAACGCCAACACAGAACAAAGGGGAGCTTTGCCAAGGCTCAGGTGAGCCTGGGGTCAGCACACAGACAGGCTACTGACGTAAGCACGAACGCAGGGTTTTCTTTCTCTGGGCTACGGTGTTTGAAATCCCCCCTCCCTTTTCCTCTCCTGTCTGCTTGCCACAGCCTTTTCCTGGTTAGATCCACATTTCAGTAACAACACCGGGTGTATGGGTGATGGTGTCACTGTTTTGCTACCTCTTACTCACACAAAACTCCTAGACCAAGGTGGCTGTTGCTCGTAAGCCACCAGCCTTGTACAACTCAGTTAAAAAGCTGCCAGTTTGTCCCCTTGCAGGCATTTTGGGTGATGGGATCACAACATGCAGCTGGCAGCCTGGTAACTGGTAACCCTGCTGTTGAAGACACAGCCCATGGCACAAGCAGAGGGTGGTGGGGTGTGAGACAGTGGCTGAAAACCCAAGATGAAGTGCAGACCCGGATGTGGTCCACTCAGGAACACCAGCAGCCAGAAACACCCTGGCATTGCACTTCTTGGCTCTCTCCCCAAAACACTGGAAATTAGCCAGCTCCCTGGCCATATCGACCTGGAAATTAGCTAGCTTCCTCAAGGGTTAAGGCATTAATGTTAACACCATCTATGTTAACTAAAAATAATATGTGTGCAAAAACATCTGAGTTACAGCTGTTACAGGAGTCCTACCTTGCCTCTTCTGAGTCCTTCACATATGAAGTGTGTTCCTATATAGCAAAGGCCTATACAGTGTCTTTTAGGCTGGAATGAGTAGAAGGGGCAATTACAATGGACTCACTTGGAACTCACACAGAGGTGCTCCAGAACAGGTTTTGCAATCACCAAGAGCAGAACAAATGGTGAAGGAGTCTGATTACTTTTTTAAATTTATCTTTTTTCTGCGGGGGGCTGAGCTAGCAATAGCTGGGCACTGTAATCAAACTGTCTGGCTGTGCCTCTAGGTAGAAGAAACAGAAAAAGAGAAGGGAAGCAGAGTCCTGCCTCCATTTCTTTTATTAATTTACATTGATCAGCTCCTGGCCACTCTAACTGCTTTAAGAGTGCCCACACAAAGGACTCGGTGCCATAAGAGGAAGGATTCAAAAATCATTTAATTGAATCATTACTGTCATCACACAAGCCACAGCCTGCAGGAGCAGCAACAGTTGACATGAGCAGGAACTGGGAACCTTCTGCTATAGCTACTTCTTTGCTTTTTAGTGGGAGTCTCTGTCCCAGGACTGGGGGTGCAGGTGGGAAGTGGAGGAGGGGAAGGAAAGCAAGCAGGCTCACAAATCTCTAGCAGTGCCTTGCAGACCTCCCAGACAGATTTAGCTGTCTCTCCCAGCCTCAGGACTCACACCAGACCATGCAAGAGCAGTTTAGGATGTGCATGAACACTGGCAGGAGGGAGAGATGTCAGCCCTTGGTGTGAGCTCTGCCCTAGCCTGGCTTCAAGGCACTGCTCACACTGAACGAGGGGTGTAAGTGCCAGGGCTTGTCACACACTCACAGTGCACTCTACCCCTCCTGACAAGGTCTGTCAGGTTCCTCCTGTCCTTTGCTTTTATGTGTGCACACAACACAGTCTGTGAGTGCCTTGTCCTGCCTCCTCCCTTTGAAAGCAAAGGTCGGAGGAATCCCCATTACTTTAAAGAGCATTTAACCTAAACTTCTGAGCTCCTTATAAGATGGGTATCTTTCAAACCTCCTGTCCACTGTGAATGTTTTCTACAGAGGCAGATTGACTTCTCTCGATTTGGCTGGAGTGCCTACCTGCTCTCATGACACTTTTGCACAGTACTGTTCTACAAGCCAGTATACTACAGAAGTCCTCTGACTACCAAGACCAGACCAGTTCCTGGTCTATAGCAAAACTGTAATACAAGTAAAACAACAATTTCCAGATAGAAAGGTAGCCCAACAGTGGCTCGTGCATAGTCTGTGGGTCACATCCTCCCAGCAGCATGGCCCTTTCACACCCTAGGAACCAGTGAAGCAACATTCTTGAGCAACAAAGGGAAGCATGACACAGTGGCACATAAAATGAACTTGTTAAACTTCTTCTACTGCCATATTCTTTCAGCTGGGCTCTGATTTAACCTTATCTCCAATGCCAGTACCTTGTCTTTACCTTCATCCCCATTCATTTTTACAGTGTCATTCTCTTTTGCATGAGGCACAGCTGAAGCTTAGGGAAAAGAATGTCTTGCTTTGTTTTGAAGCCAAAGGTAAATGTCTTTCTTTTTTTTCCTTTTTAGTTTTTTACTCTAAACAAAGAGATGACATACCTTTTGAAAAGCAGCTTTCCTGGGGTGGCTTGTGCTCTGAAAACAAATACAACTGGACGTTCCAGTGCTTCAGAGCAAGTGTAGAAGATCAGTCTGTAGATGTTTTTGCTTCTCTTGGGTCGCTAGAAGATGGGCTGCATTCCATGCTTAATGGCTTCAGTCTTCCCTAGAAATGACAATACATGAAAGCATCAGCATCTTGAACAGCCTTCCTCAACATCTCAGTAGAGCTGACTCTACTGAGATATTCAGGAAGGCGATGTTTGACAACCTGATCTCAAATCATACAGTATGCCAGCAAAGGTAAGAGATCCCTTAATACTGCAACAACAGCGCCACAAGCACAAAGCAAAGCACAAAGCTTCTCCAAGGCTTCTGAACAAACAGACCTATTTCTAAAAGTTTCTGTAGTGGCTGATTCTACCTGCCTCATTAAGCCTGGAGAAAGGACAGAATTAAAATGCATTACTTCTATATGAAGTAAAACATGGCACTGTCAGCTGCTGGAGAGCACTGAGTTCTTCAGACAGCCTTGAGGTGCTTGAAGGGAGGATCTGCGAACACATATAAAAATACCTGCGAGCAAACTATGAAGCCTCTTAGAAACCAGAGAGGTTTTAAGTTGTGCTGCCCTTCAAAGAAGGTCTCTTCTGAGCAAAATCAGATAATGTCTCACCTAAACCATGACTGCCCATGTCACTTTAAGCTGATGGAATCAAACATGGGAGGGAACCCATGCAGTGGGACACAGCCATTGATCATCCATTTAGCCTATTGTTCTTTGGTACCTGCTGCAGCCAAAGCACTCCACCAGGCAGCCAAGGGGATGGCTGTTTTAGAAAGTGGCAATAGGAGGAATTCAGCTAATGCCATCATATCTGAATCCACTCTGCTTTAGAGAGTACAGGGAGCCTTGCTTTCCTCTAACAAATGGGTGAGGGACTGGACTTGTATTAAGTTTATTCTCCTGGCTTTGAAAGGCTTAGTTATAGTAGGGCTCAGAGCCAAATGCAACTCTGTCTTGAGCTGTTCCTTCTCCTCCCCCACTAAAGAATGATCTTTAGGCTCTGGACCCTCATCTCCACCCAAAATGACTGCCCTGATTTATTTTATGCTTTTTTTTGTTGTTTCCTTCTAAATCACTCCTAAGCTAAGCTTTTGTTTGCCAAGTTTTCAGCCTGGAGCAAATTTTTGCAGTCAAATTATAACCTCCTCTCCTTCCATTTGAAAAGGAGGTGTTTTTCTGGATATGCTGCTGTCCCACCCATTACTCACCTTGCTGCTGGGAGGCAGGGGTGATGGCAATCTTTTTAAATATCAGGATCTGAAAGCTCAGTGTCACAGGCATGGGCACACATCTGGTTAAACCATTTCCCTCATATCTTGGCTCAAAATCCTTGGCTGAGACATCTCATGGCAGTAGTTGTGTCCAGGGAGCTGAGAGGGAGGGAACAAAGGACACAAAGTGGTTAGGTTTCTCAGAAAGGGAATGGCTGTGGGCTGCAACATAAAGAAATGCCAGGACTGGAGAGTCAGCTCCCTCCGCACGTTACAGGGTTTGGCTCTTCAGGGCAGTGTTGACGCTCACCCACACTTCAGAAGGCTGCAGAAAACACAGGATGCAGAAAGCAGAACATTCCTGAGGCCAGTGCCTTCCTCTGAAGGGGCAAATGGGACATGGTCTAAAAAGGTGCTATGACCTGGAGCCTGAGAGGGACTTGGGAACTCCTTTTCCTTAGGGATTTTGGTTTCCCAACTTAGAAGTCAGTGAAAGCCTGAAAATTCCTGCTCAGAGTTTAGTGAATTCCTAAAGCTGATTTTGAAGCCAGGAAGGTTCTGGAGGAGATGTTTTAAAGCAAGCAACTTCATTTTCCCAACTGCCTGCTTTACCAGTGGGATCCATTCCCTCTTGCTTACTCAGAGCATGCCAAAAATGTTATCTGTGGTCTGGGACAAGGTGTGGGAGGGTGCAGATAGGAAGGGAATAAGACATATTTGGTTGGGAATTCCCTACGGATGTGTCAGATCAGGATTTAAAGTGTTTCGCTGGATTAGAAAGGTTTCTTGTACAGGAATTGATGCTGAAATTATTCTGCATGATGACCTTTTATTATTTTTATAAACTTATTTCCCCTCCTTCCACAAGATCAGTTAACAAGCAGAGGTTGCCATTCTCACTCCAGGGAGATTGCCTGCCTTTCCACCACACCCCTTCTCCTAAGGAATTGCTCCATGTTAGGAGCCACTATAGAGCATAAAGACATTTTTACACTTGCTGACATTGGCAGCACGTTATATGACTGCAGGCTTTATCTACTCAGGGCACAGGTCTTCTAGATTGGCTATTGACAGAGAAGAAAAATAACCATGAACAGAATAACAACAAAAAGGCCAGTTCTGGTATTGAGCTTCCGTGCAAAGGGCAAAGCTGGACCCAGCACTAACTCTGCACTTGGTGACATCATCAGATGTGAAAACCCACAAAAGATGGTGCATCTTACATTCTGAAACAATCCAAGGGTAAGAAAACCACAGGGTAAAATGAATTTCTCTTGCTTTCTCCTGGGAGTTAGAACCTAGAGTGGGGGATGGTAAAAGGAAGCTTTTCCTATAGGCAAACTCTCTGCTGCATATGAGCTCCCACTGTCTAGGGAGTCACAGACACTGAGGACAGAAAGGGACTTTCTGGTCCATCCATCTGCTAGCCCCAAGGCAGCAGCTCAGTCTGCCATCCTTGACTGAAATTTTTATACTTGTGTTAAATATTTCCTTCATAGACCCCACACACCTCTGCACTTTATTCCTGAGCTTCATTAGATTTACTGCCATAAAGATTTTTTTTTTTCCCCAATGCCTTGCTGTAGTTAAAAACTTTGATATTTTGTCCTATATGCCCTGGATATGGATAACAAATTATACCCATTCTCCTTGGATTACCTGCATTGTCTCTCCAGCCCTTTACTACTTCATGATATTATCACATTTCTCCTTCAGGCTCCCTCAGCTCTCCTCCCCTAAACCTCCTAGATCCTCTTCTCACACCTTAAGGCAAATGCCAAGCTTGCTATGTGAGAGAGAATGGCACAGCCCCCATATTTTGGGGGCAGGGACTGAAGTGTAGCTACACACAGGATTGTCTCAAATAATTGAGTCAGCTTAAAAATGTCTCCTTTCACAGACTTTGCTGCAGTACTACAGTTCACCCCTTTGCCCAGTTGAGATTATCAATTAGTCTGCAGGCTATGTTCCACATGGCCTGGAAAAAAAAACAACTTAAAAATATGGAGAGCTGTTTTCAACCAGGATATTTCCAGGGCTCTGTGAGAACTTCCAAAGCTAGTTTCACCTCCCAAGTCAGTTTACCACAACCACCCTCTAACAGGTATTTTGCAAGTGTTGTTACAGGATCACAGAATTGCTGTGATTGGAGGCACTTCTGGAGATCATCCAGCCCCCTTGCTCATGACAGGCTCAGCTATAGCATGCTGACTACAGTCCAGCTGGGTTTTGGATTATCTCTGAGGATGGAGACTCCACAGCCTCTCTGGGCAACCAGTTCCTATGCTCAAACACAGTTACAGTAGAAATCACTAAGAGTCTGTCTCTGTCCTCTTTATTCCCCCCATCAACTATTTATACACATCAGCTAATCATATCCAACTCCAAATACCTTTTTATCTTTTATCTCCTCCACATGTCTTTTTCTCATTAATGCCTGCTCTGGTCAGTCAAGCAGATTGCAGTTTTAGGGAGCTGCCAGGGAAACACACAGCAAACAACCACACAGGTGTGCCCAAGTGTTTGCTCCTGTTCTGATTATATCTACTCGACCAAACTTTGTTGTACTTCCCAGTAATGAAAAAGCAAGGATGCAGGCAGCAGAGGTAGCAAAGGCAGCATCAGAAATCAGGGATGAAGAACTGCTCTACTAATTTTCTGTATTACAATCTTGGCATCCATTTAAAAAGACCCCCCTTCCCCCATCATGTCTAGAAGCCTGCAGGGCGATAAATATTGAAAAACCCGTGTGTAAGGAAGCTTGTGATGCCTGCCTGAATCTGAAGGCAGCTTGAGAACTGTGACTAGCTGACATCTCAGTATAAGAACCACAGTTCTGGACAGGGTGGGAGAGGGTAAGGGGCCAGCAGTCCAGCATCTTGCCCCAAATACTGTATTTTGTACCCAGCCCCCAAATTATCCCAGCTTTTCCAGAGAAGGAGTATGGTAGGGAGAAGATAGAGAAAAAAACCTCTGCTTCTCCCTCTACTCTCAGTTGTGTGCCAAGATCCCAAAAATTGCTCTACTTTGGCCTTGCCAGACACTTCAAGGAAACAACTACATGGGTCTCTGCCATTAGGACTTTACATTCAAAGTCTGCAACCCTTCAAAGACGTGGGCACTTGCCTGGCTTACACTGCTCACATCAACATGACATGAGTGAGCTATGGGCAAAGCAGGGCTGGGACATGCATCCCTTGCAAGGGTTGGTCCCAAACCTCTCCCTGTCCACATGGTGAAAAGCTTTTCAAACCATGGGCACTTCTGAGTTTCCCCCTTGTCTAAAGCCTGATTTTTCCCTGGAATATTTATCTTTCCTACATTTCCCCTCAGTAATAATCTAATCAAGCAGAATTCTTCTGGTATTAATCAGATGAGCAGGGGAGCACTCTGTGGTTAATATTATCAATTGAGGATGCCAGGAAGGCTTTGACAGGATTACCCTTGGAATTTGCCATTTATTAACTAGGCCATTAGCTAAAATGGCACAGCTGGGGTGGGGCTGGTTTTGCTTTGCACATGGGAGATGTCCTGGTTGAGGGTGGGGAAGCTGAGGGTGGTGGAGTTCTGTCTCCATCTGATTCAGAGATCTCAAACAGCTGCCCTGGCAGCCCTGAGATCTCTTTCCCCATCTGTGTGTCTTTCTTTGATTTCATCATCTCTTGCCCTTATTGAGAAACCATCACAAATCAAGCTGGAGACTGAGCCAGGAGAGCTTGCACCACCACGTGTAGGCTTGTGGTCCTGACCTGGGAGGACGGGAATGAAACCCCACTGTTGCAGGATGTTCTGCCATGGGAGGCCAGGGAAAAATGCTCCAAGCCCCTACCCAGGGCATTTGCAGAAGCAGCTGGGATACAAAGTAGGCCCATGCAAAAAGTTTAGGCAAGCGAGGAAAACAAAAACAAAGAATTTGTTAAAAAGTTTGTTTTCTCGCCTTGAAATTTAGCATTGCTGTTTGCCCAAAACAGACAGATGGGTAAACATGGTCAGGTAATGGAAGAATACAATCAAACATTAAAGAGGAAGCAATTTTAAAAATATAGCTGCAACACCCTTCCCCTCCAAGCAGGTTTCTATCCCAAATTCCAGAGGCATTAGACATCATTTGCTGTGTGCTCCAGGCAACTTTACATGGGCTGTTGCTGGAGGGAACTTTTGCAAACTTCAGTCTCAGAGATCACCGCACCACAACAGAGGCACCCAGCATCAGAAGTCACTGGGCCATGATGCAAAGGGCCAAAGAGTGAAAACTCCCCTAACATATTATAAGGTATGTCTTTATTCATTCCTCATTCAGGCAGGAGCAGGGAAACAAAGTAGACCTCTATTCAGGGCCATTTTTCTTGGTAGTACACCTCAGGAAAGACAGTAGGGACTCCTCTGACTGCCATCCTACATGATGGCAGAAAAGGGGTCTCTAATCCCCAGGGGCAATTGGAACACAGAGCTCCAGAGTGACAATTCTGGGAAGAGGACAACAGGAGCTTCTCTGACAGACCTGAGTGTAGCCCAGACAGGAGCCAGGCTTGAAAGCTGCCTCTAAATAGCATCTCCTGCTACCATTTCCAGAGACAAACCCTGTGGCTCAATGGGACCAGCCCAGTGGTGTGGCCCAGCAGGGCAAGTTTTAGATTCTTACAGACCCCAGAATCACCAAGGCATCGATTTAGAGCTTGTAGCAGCTCTTGGAGTTTGTGCACTCTAGTACCTGTCACTGCATTCAGACACCCCACAGCATTTGCTTGTCAGGAGTCAGAGGAGTAAGTGGACTCAGCAGGGAGCAGAACTGGACCCCACAGAGCATTTAGATGTTGTCCTTCTCCGGCAGAGCTTTGAATACAGAAAGGCAATAACCAGCATTTGTTTCTAAATTCTGCCCTGCCTGGTCAGCTCAAGAAAGACTTAGCACTAGAACCCAAATTGCTGCAGGAACAAAAGCACATCCAATCCACGCAATCTCCTCTGCTTTGATGCACAGGGAGAACATATTTAGGAAATTTCATCCACTCTCCCTTGAACTGTGGCACTTAGGCATAGAAAGTTCTGCAAAAGGAGGGCCTTGAAATCTCAGTACAATTTGTAATTTTTAAATTTCCTAGATCACAAACCAAGATTTTGCGTTAGCCCTTTACCATTTACTCAGCACAAATAGAATGAAATTAAAATTAAACAGCTATTCCATAAATTCTCACATTGCCTATGGAAAAACCTATCAAATTATGCCTCAAAGTGCAGGTGTGAAATTCCTACTTCTCAATTTGTTCCAGCAATTGCTCTGACGAAAGAACATCCCAGAAAAGGTATTTCTTCACCAGGTACTTTGCAAAAGTCTGGCTCTGAACCCAAATTCCATATACCAAAGTAATCTTCTTCACCTTAAGCAGATCACTTAGTCTTCATTTAGGAAGAAGCTTATGGGTTCTCCTTGAGGCACCTTGCTCCAAAGAGGTCCACCCAAAAGATAAACAAAAAGCCAAAAAAAGGTCAACAAAAACCAGAGACTGAACCTAGCAAAACTGCTGCTGATATTCAGGAGCAGAAACCACATGCCTCTTGCCTGAACAATTTCCAAACCATAAATGATGTTTAACGTGGAAAAAGTCATAAATGTACAAAAGTTACTTCTAAAACCAGTTTCTTACTTATGGCTTTGATGAATGAAGTGTTTTGTATTCTGGCGTCACACTTGGCACTCTAAAGAACCTTTCTGCTAGGTGGAAATTAATGGCACTGCATGTTGGCATGTCCATGGCTTTGCAGCAGAATGGAGAGTGCCCTTCAGGATCCTAACACAGCCTGTCTCTGTTGACTGCTCAGCAAGGTGGAACATGTCCTCCTACCACCAGTCATACATCACAAAAAAGGGTTCAATGATACTGAAAAGGCTTTAAATGTTGCTGTGCATTGTGTTCTTTTGTGCTGTCGGTTCCTACCTGTCTTTCAGCTACTGTCCAATTCAGGAAGAAACAATGTGTGAGTAAATCATGCACAAACCAGAGCAGCTCACATAAAGCAAAGCAGACTAAGGTACTCCAAAGGACACAGGAGTTAAAGGAAACAGTGCTTTAGTCTCCCTGTCTGTTACTGTTGATTTGCAGACATTTCCAAGTGTGTTCCAACACTATATTTAAAATTAAGCTTTTAAAGTAAACAGTTTCCAGTGGGTGCCAAGACTGCTTTAATGCCAAAACAGAAAGCTCTGTCTGACACATGCATCATTTTCCAAGGCGGAAATATAACAAAGCATTTAATACAACAGACATCATTTGATAGTCTCAGCTTAGACGCCCACTTGGCAGTGGCAGTAACCAGTCTTCCATCAACTGCATCCAAAAATGATGCTTGCCTAACTTGTTATCATGCAAAACATTAATGGGAGTACCTTCCTCTTTTGAAGTCCGTTGGAGATGGAAACGTGGGCTGCAGCTGCCTGGTCCACAACCAGGCACAGCCTCTGAGAACCACCCTTCCGAGGGGCAAGCAGAGCTTCCCATCCTTTTCTGTTCTGAGCCACATGGTGTACACCCAGTGCCAGGGGCTCCCTGTGGGAGCTGCAGCCATGGGGAACACAGGCAGGCAAAGCCAGTAGCTGCTTGATGGAAGAGGCCAGCAAGCTGCCCTGCCAGCTCTCCAAAGGCAGCTGGTGGCTGCTCAGCACAGCGCTGTTCTGAGTGCTGTTTTCTTTCTCCCTACCACTAGTTATTTCTTGCATTATGTAATCCCAGACTTTTGTACAAGGATCTTTTTCTTATCCTGCATCAGTGAGTGGTATGGGTTCTTCACTTCTTCACCTAATACAAAAGAGCTATTTACTCCTTCACTTGCAAAAATGCACATAGTTTTGGTTATAAACACGTCTGACACCAGATCCTTCATTCGTAGTTTTTCTAGGCTTAAATGGTCTGTTGAAAGAAAATAATAGCTGAAAATATGTGAAAATATGAAAAAAAACCCCAAACAAACAAATCACTGTATGACTTGTTTAAGCACACTTGGTGATCATCTGTAGCCTTGCCCCTGCACAGAGAAAAGGCATGTTACCTACCAATGGATCTTTCTGAGCAGGTCCTGGTAGTTGTTTTCATCATTTCTAACAACCAGTGACTCAGTTTTCCTTTTCTCCTCCTGCACCTCTCTGAGTGAATTAAACAGGCTGTCAGTGGCTCAAGGCCAAGTCCAGCCCTCTCTCTCTGACAGCACACTTTAATTTTGCTGTTCCAGCACTTCTTGTGGGACAGGTGCCCAGTAAGTGCTTTAGAAACCAGTGTTTACTATTCACCAGCAGAAGAATTTCAGGAAAAATACTATAATAACATCCATGACAGGAGATTTTCCTATCACTCTTGTTAAAGTCATGGACTTTTGGCATGGCAGCCTTCTGAAATGCATCTCTTTTGGGGTCCAACCCACTCCAGGGCTGCAGTTTTCTGTGCACCTGGAGTGAACATTCCCTTGGGTCTGGCAGCATCCAGATCTGTGGCAGCGTTCTCCCTGGGAAGCAGTGACTAAAAGGCTTCTTAAAAATGAGTAGTTAGTTCTAAAGTATGTCAGAGGAAGTATGTTCCTTAACTTACTCACTGTAGCATACCTGGTCTTTCCTTAAGACTGGAAATTAAGACCCAAATCCTTTGTGTCTCATCAGACCCTTACTTCCTGAACAGGCAACGAAGTTGAGTGTCCCCTCAACAGCTCATTACATTCTCTCTCTCTTTTCACTGTCAGTGTATTTTGCTATTTGACTCCTAGCAAGTTTTCTCTTCAACATAAGCAACTCCTCCATCACCTTAGAGCAGGTGCAGCTAGGTCAGAGTCTGTACACACAGTGACACGTCATACACCGGATGCAGAGAGAATTTGCTTGTGCTCCACAGGACTCATGAGGCATTTTTCAGCACTGGTAGTTTTGTTTTACTTTCTTGCTCATTATTGGATGCTGCTCCTGCTTCTTATCTATTTGCAATGTGTCTGTGTCTTTAGTGCTTCTGTACAGCCCTCAGCAATCCAGATGTTGCTCCCATGCTCCAACCTCATGCTTGCTGGAAATGATCTTTTCTGTTTTTCCTATGCTTTTCCCAAAAGACTGAAGCACTTTTTCTTTGTTTTTTCTCAGCTATCATGTGTGTTTTCCTCACACCTTTTCAAAATGTGCCACCATAACAGTCCAACATGCAACACAGCAACAATCTCTGAGCAGTCATTCCTGGAGCTGCTATGGAAACACAAGAATTGCTGAAAAAGAGTTTTCTGGGCAACTCATGGCTCCTCACCTGCAGCCTGGGGCACACCACCTGAAGCTGCTATCACAATGCCTTGTCTCCTATCTCATTAGGGCAGAAGGTAAATTGCAATTCTTTATTCCTCAGCACAGATCACAGAAGTATCCTGAATAAATTCCCTTTTTCTTTATATATGATAATTTCATTTGGAGACTTCTTCCAAACTTGGTTCCAAAAATGCTTAGGAATGAAGAATACAGTAGTACATTATTCAAATGGATAAAGATCCTCACCACTGTAATGCACCTCCTTTCTTTAAAAGCTCCTTTTAACCACTGAATAACCACTGAATGTTAACACTTCTGGTTTTGCCCTAGTTGGACAACTCCATTAGCAAAACTGTACTCACTAAACATGTATGAAGACTTTACAAGGAGACCTCCCTTATTTTCAGTAAATCAAACATATTGTTAAATGGAGAGCTAAGACTGAGTTTGAGTTACCAAATGCAGAACCCTCCAGTTCCAAACACATAGATCGAGGGATTGAAAGCTATTGATACAGCTTTGAGTCAAAGGAAACATTGGCATTATTTCCACCAGCACCGGTGAGAGCACACACAGCTTGTAATGCAATAGACACTCCTGAACCCCAAATTTCTCGAAGGAAGGAAAAGGTCCTTAGACCAGGCTTGAAGCTTTCTAGTGAAGAGACACAAAAGTTTGTCCTGCTGCCACACAGACTTTGTTTGGTGACTAAGTATGCCTGAGTATCTTGTTAACATGCCCTACAATCTTGAAAGCTGACCCTTTGCAATAAGAAGTGTGACAAAGAAACGAGCTCTTGAATGGGGAGAAAAAGGCTGCATGCCCCAAGCACTGTAACCCGAATAAGGGGCTTTCTGAAGGAACAAAGCTGCTTGTACACAGGTGCCTGCTCCTTGAGTCAGCCAGCAGCACTGCTGGGAATTGGGCAGCACGGCAGCTTGAAGTGAAGAGGCTGCTCTGCTTTGCCTCTCGATGTCACAACAGTTCCTGAAAATTTCAGAGTTCCAGGAGAGCTGCCCGACTTCCTCTGAGCCGCTGCCTCCGAGCTGCATTCGCAACACTGGCGGCCTGTGTATTTCAGGAATGCAAAAAACTGGCACAGTGAGGTCTCTGATTCAGCCAAGATGATGTGTTGGGACATGACTGAAGTTAATTAAAAGGAGCTTAAGACAGACAGACAAAAAAAAGAGTTTGCAAGACTTCTTAAAGAGCCAATTAATTATTATTTGTGGCTGCACACGCCAGCTGGGCCACAACATGGAATCTCCCCAGCCCTTACCACTCACCTCAGAGTCTTTATACAATGCCAAAGAAAACCCATATGCAGGTCAGCCTTTGGGAGCTCTGGGCCAAATTCCCTCCACTGGAGCTGAGCAGAACTTTGCATTCAGCATAACAGTCTCGTTTACACCCACAGATATATGCTAGGTCTAAGAAGGGGATACAGAAGCAAGAAATGAACAATGTCTTGGTTGACGTGAAAAAGCATGGGCTCTGCAGATCAGGATGACCCAGTAACAACTGTCTTTGTGAGCATGGACCAGAGAAGGAAGGACTGGCTCCACCTGGAGTCAGGGTGGGGAAAGAGAGAATAAATGTGAATAATTTCAGCCTCTCTACTGCATGACAGTGATCATTTTCACAGCTGCACAAGGCACCCACACCTAAAGAAGCATAGTTTCCTGAACACACTTCCAGACTAATTTCCTATGAGAAATTCATTGCCTTCTAAGCAATTCCCTAAGAGTCTAAAGTCCTTTAGATACCCAAAGACTAAATTCTGAGTCCCAAGTCTATGGATCTAAACCCTTCATTACCTCCCCAAGGACAGCAAAGCAATGCTCACATCTGTGAGCAACCTCCTTGCTTTCAATTCTGCTACACACTCAGCCAGCACTGTCCCAGAGGTGCAGCTGAGCAAAGACAGGAGTGGGCCTTGCCCAGCCTTGGGGACTCAGAGCCACATCACTGCACAGACAGAGCCACCACCAGGGGCTGAGCAGGCTGCCCGGCCCACGCTCACCAAAACCTGCACTTTTCCTGCTCAGGACCTATGAAGGTCTGACAGTAGCTGACACGTATGTTTAACAGGAGGCTACAAATTTTAACAAAGGGGACTTTTTACTGGCGTCATTTCAGTGGCTGATGGTGCTTGCAGCTTCCAAGGCTGCCGTGTGCGTGTGAGTGGCACGGCCGGGCTGCTCCCAGCGCTGCAGGCCCCACACCTGCAGCACAGCCCTACCTGCACGTAGACCTTGGCAGCCCCTGTGGCATTTGCTGGGGTGGGGGTGGGAAGACCATGGTGTCATTTACACACAGGTTGAGCAAACCAGGTGCAATCAGTTTGGGTTTGGCTGAAGAATCCTCCACCCTTCTCCAGCTATTTAACCCCTGCAGTGCCAAACCTTTATGCATGCCCAGGGCAATGACAGCATTAGTCTTCGAAACAGGTATCTGTAGATCAGTCATCATTCTCATATTGCCAAAGGCAACGTGGGAGGGACAGCTCACATTAAAGATCCGTTGCCTAAAGGAGGATAGCCAGTCTTCCAGCTACTGTATTCTTCAAATTATTTTAACCAAAGCAATGAATATACACAGTAAATATAATCCCAATTGTCATCAACAAATTGTTTCATTGTCCTGCTACCTGGTCTTGGACAAGCAAAAACGATGCTTGAAAACCCTTTCAAGAGCACAGCATAGGGACCAATGTGTGGCAGATGCAGTGCGCAAGAAGGTGGCAAAGGGAACTGCTGGACAAGCCAAGCCTTCAGCACTGGAAAGTGATGCAGCACTGTCAGTGCACTGTCCTTGGACACAGCTGCATGTTCAGCCCAGGTCTATCCCACAGTAGAGAGACAAGATTCCTGGGATCCATGGGATGAAAATTGCTCTCTGGAACACCCACCTTTTGCCTTTGTACCCACTACGCTCTCTGGTTTGTGGGGTATACATCCTGCAGCTCTCCCATACAGGAAGAATTTGGTATGCAGTTTGTAGGGGGTGGACAATTAGCAGTCCCTGAGCTTAGGAGCTGGTAAAGTCGACGAAGGGCTGTTTACTCCCAGTCTGTTATGTTGTTCAAAATTAATACTATAATGACAAGACCTTAATTTCCCTGTGGGAAACTGCTGAGCATAGATCACTCAGTCTGTGGGGGACATATCTGCAGAAAGGCCTGGAAGAGATTTTATTTGAGTTTCTGTCTCCAGTTGTGTTTCTAAACCTTTCACAAAGGGCTGAAGAAACAGGGGAGGGGCGGGGGGGGGAAGTCCCGATTTAAAGCAGCTTAACACCTTGCTGGATCCTTGCCAAATGCAGTTTCGTATTAACACCAAACTAGCAGGAAAAATGCTTCTCTCGGCCCCCGGGGGCTCAGTGCAACACCCAAGCACTGGCACAAGGCAGAGCTCAGATCTGACAAAAAAGACTGGGCTGCTCACCTCTCTCGGGGGCTGAAGCCCGGAGAAAGGGGCACTGCTTCCAGGAGGGGACAAAGCCGGCCAAGCCCACAACAAAGGACACTTTTCAGCAGCACATAAAAGGAGGGTCTGGCTCTGCCCCTCCAGCCAGACCCCACCCCTCGCAGCGTGGAGGCCTTGCCCCAGCGCCAGCCAAATCTAATCAAGGCTGACACACAAGACAACACGGACACTTGCCTTAGGCACCCCCCGGCCCTGCTCCTCACCCACGGACCTCCCCCCGACCCACAGGGCGCTGCGCTGCTTGAAGAGCTCAGGCCAGCCCAGGGCACCATCCGTGACCCTGCCGGCCATCACCCCCTCCACTCGGGCAGCACCGGCCCACAGCGGCCCCTGAGAGGGTGAGGGGAGCCCTCGTCCACCCCCAGCCTGGACCTTCGCTGCACTGATAGAGCAGCTCTGCTCGTGTGGGGGGAAAGGCAGCCCCTGGCCCTGCTGTCGTGGGGCACGATCCCTTCCCTGCTTGCAGCCACACCCGAGGCTCCCTTTTCCCTAACACCATCCGTGCCTGCACCCAGCAGTGGATGCTCCGTGTAGCTGGGGGAGTCTTTGTGCCCCCCAGAGCTTACAGTTTAAAGCACAGCTGGGTGTTGATTAAAGTACACAGGAACTGGGCCAGGCCCTCAACAATACAAGTGTTCCTTCAGATCGGAGAAAAAAACCACAAAGCTTTAAAACAGTTCATTTAAGCATTGCTGGGATAATCGAGCAACTGCTGAAGGTAGAAAGCAGCTCAAAGCAGCCAGACCTGTCTCATAATAGCAGGGAAGGCTGAATATTTCCTAAAATTGCCCCTCCTGCATTATCTACTGCACTCCTCAGGTCAGGACTCAGTATGCTCCAGAGTGGGCGAGAGTCTAGCAAGGAAAGCTGAATAAGCACTGCTTGAAAGGGAGGAGGCCGGAATTCACCAAAGTGAAGAGGAGGAGGAGAGAGCACAGGCTGTTTTTAGAAGTACTGGCACCACCTTATTCTGCAGTGGCCAGGAAACTGGTTGGAAGCCCCATGACTTGAGCAAGACACCCAGGCCTGAGAGCCAGAAGAGGAAGGACTTGGCAGAAATTCCCCTGCAAAGCGAGGAATCATTTATGCAGCAGAATATTCAGCTTGGCCTCGCTGCAAAGAAACGCTGCCAGATACCTGATTATGCCACCAGTATATTAGCACTCCACTCCCCTACTCTAATATAGCCATGAATCTTTTTCATGCGCTTCTATCTTCCATTTGATCAGTTTTAGACAGCTTCTCTCTAACCCCAGTCTTTCTGCACTGCCCTGGGGCCATCACAGTGTTTATTCTCTGCACCAAGAGCCACCGGTGTCCCATCCCCCTGGCTCCCAGCTGCCCATCCTCATTCCTTCCACACTTGCCCTTTGGGCACTGTTGTCCCACCCCCTCCTTTGAGAGGCTCAGAGCACATGGAAGGGTGAAAACCACCACTCTGGCCTTCCTAGGGTTAAAGACAAAGAGGCCAAGCATCAAAGAGCCAACTCAGGGAAATTTTGGCACCTGCAGGAAGCTGAGATAACCTCACTGATGCATTGCTAAACTCCGTGCTTCAGTTTATCCTTACCCTTCCTCTCTGAACTAGCTTCATGTAGCTCATCCCAAATGCAGTGTGGCATAAAGCCCGGGTAGCTGGAATGTCTGCAAGGAAACAGAGCAGGTAGGGGAATATTCTATTGCTGCATTTATTTTTTTATTGGCTTACACCACAGGAGACTGAGAGACATCAATACTAGGCATCTGGAGTTTCTGACACAAAGTATCACAAGGGAATTAAAATGTACCTTTCCATATTGCACACGTCTGGGTCAAAAGTTGGTGGTGCCAGCATAAACCAATGGGCAAAGTCTGAGAGGTTTACACCCGTGCCAGCCAGGACTTCCAAAGAGAACAGTGCCACTTCAGATCCATATGGACACCTATCAGCTTCACTGAGCCAGTGATAGCCATGGCCTTGTCTTCTGGAAGTGTTTGTCCCCTTCTGTATTTATAAAAAACGAAGCAGAACAATTTTAACTGTTAAAGACTTTTTCAGGGTACAACAATACACCAAGGAATTTCACTTCGCTGTATTCCATGGAAACAAAAATAACCCTTTTAGAAAGACTATAATCAGCTGGTTAGTGTGTGTCTCTCTCTTCCCAACAGACACAGAAAAGAGAAATCTACACTTGAGTTGGAGTCCTGTTTTAACATGTCATCTACTAACACTGTCAATTCTAGTCTAGCTATGAAAATTTGTTGCTGGAGGAGTAAAATCCCAGCTGAAAGTCTAGACCTAAAACATAACTATCCTGGAAACATCTTGTTAATGAACAAATGACTGTATAAAATACACACATTCACAATTGGTAGTTTCATTATCCTCTGTGTTGAGAAGAAACATAAACACATCCAAATCCACTTGCTCACTGCTAAAAAATGACACAGAAGAAAGGAGAGTTCACTTTGGACCTGATACTTGCCACGCTGGGTTTGAAGTGACACAGAAGCTGGTTCCAGACCTTTTGTCCAACGAATCCTGCTGCACACAGGACCCTGCATTCTTTCCCTTTTTGAACAAATGCTTGCACAGGGAAGGCCTTGTGGCCACACAATGAAGTGGGTGACACCAGCAGGTATGGAGGGAGGCACAGAAATGGGTTTTGATTGTGGCTGAAGGAGATGACTGATAAGCAGAAAAGTACAAATTTTATTCTTGGATACTTCAAATTAGAGTAAGTCTGTACCTTTGGGTCCATGCCCAGTTTTTGCAAGTTAGCTGGATTACCATCCTGTCTTTCTTTCCACATACTCATTCAGGCCATGAGTTTAAGGCTCCTGAAAGGCACCAGATGTCGGGGGGGGGGAAGCAGGGAGTGTATTTGTTTGTTTGAACTCTTCTTGCAAAAACAACAATGAAAGAAGGGAAGAAGATTGGATAACTTCAGATTTGCTTTCCAGCAGAGTATGACTAAGGCAGGGAGGCAGCCTGGTAAATACACTCAGGCAGGACTCTGGGGTGGGACAAAAATATACGGAGAAACTCAATAGAAAATAAACAAGAGAGACAGAAGTTTCCAGTCATTAGCAGAGTGAAGAAAATGGAGACAAAACAGGTGATCAGGAGGCAGTTAACATGGACACAGCCTGGAAGGGAGGAGAGCCAGGATTTTAATCTCCAGGCCTGGTCTAACATGGACCCAGCAGACTGACAGACTGAAGTAACAGGTGAAAAAATGAGGGCAGGAGACAGAACAGAGAACAAAGCTCACTTGGAGGTGAGTGGTCCAAATGCTGTGCTGGATCCTGCTTTGGTTAGTTGCTGTTGTGTAACTAGAGATTTCACACTGTCTTCCTGGAAGTTGATAGTATTCAGGAATCTCCTCCAGGAAGACTTGCTGTGCCTGAATGGAAGAGCACAGTGAGCAAGGTGAGCCACAAGCAGCTACTGGAGGTACAACAGAAAAGGTGTGAGGATGAGTGGGAGGCCAGAAAGTATCTAAGAAATCCAAATGGATCCTGGTTTGTGGGACAGGGACGATGTAAAGAGGAAAGGATAACAGATAAAATGAAGGCCCTAGGACAGAACACAAGTTCTTTGAACTGAAATTCTGCTTTACTTTAAAACACACACATTGCAACAGAGATGCGCACACGCACACACAAACAAGTTAAGTATCCACATGAACACAGTTGGTTCTGGATATCCCTTCTTTCTTTAATTGGTCCCAGGTGAGGCATCAACAATCACATCTGGAAATTTTTATACAAATGGCAGGAAAGCCAATGACTCGGGTCACAAATATTTCACGCTCTCTCTTTGCCAGAAACACGGGACAAATGTGGTTTACATCTGCCTCCCTATAAATACACACACTTACACTTGCAAGCTTCTCTGCTATGGCAAATACTTGTGCCTGGAAAAGCAGAGCTGGTCAGTGGGCCTCCCATCCACCCAACAGAGATTCCAGCGGAACTAAGAAACTGGATGCTGGGTGACACCTGCAGTCCAGGTCAGGCTTATTGTTGGGACAAGGATCAAGAGATGGCAAAGACATCCTAACTGACTGTAGAAGCAAAACACAGAATCAAATTACACATGAGCTCTTTCAAAAGCTGCTGCATCCCTGCCTTACAGACCCAGACTCTCCATGAGACTACAGGAGAGGCAGTATCAGGCACACCCAGTTTCTGCCTGATATGGAAACTCAGCTTAACTTTCAAAAGCTCACCTTTCAAGGAAAAAACCACTGGGTCCTCCCTTAATGCCCTACTCTTCCTGCCTCAGATGCCAGCTACCACCTGACTTTATCCACACATGGTCAAGAAGAGATTGTACTAGTTTCTTGTCTGTGATGTCTTGTCATGATCAGTTCAAGCAGAGCACTGCCTGATTTAATTAGCTCTACCCAGTGTGCACTGGTGCTGCAAAATGCTCTACAAATTCAACACATCTCAGCAGTAAGGACCAATCTCTTGGGCATCAGAGTCTGAACTCAGATCAAGTGCTAACAGTAGCACTGTTTCCTAGCAGGAACACTGGAACACTCTGCTCAGCTTCATTTTGGGATTAAGCCTCAGAGAACAACTGCTGTATGAGCATGACAATTGCAAAAGATGGACACAGCTTCTGACTATCTGTGTCAACAGTTCTCAGGAATGCAGAGAAGTTGTATTTCTCTTCAGTTCTAGCTAATTCTTGGAAGAACCACAATATCTTTGCTCTTCTGAAATGTCCTGCTAGTGTAGGTGACGCTGTTAGTACTCGGCAGCAGACACTGGTTTAGAAGTGAGAGACCTGCTGGGTGCAGTGGAGTGTGCAAGGCAGGCAGAGTCGGGCAGGAACAGCTTACACAGCCCTAATGAGCCAACTCTGATCCTATCTATGGCATCTTTGTGTTGCTCCAGGGCTAAAGAGACTGCAGAGGTGACTTAACTAGATGTCAGAAGGAATCTCCTAACACTACCAAAGCAATCCAGTCAGCATTTTTTTCATTCCCTCTGCCTGCTCTTGGCATAGTGGATGTGCCAGTAGCTTTTTACAGAGCTCTGCCATACTCTGGGTAGCAGGGTCTGACAAGGGCCACTGACTGCACCCCTAGAACAGTCTGGAGTCTGCAGCTCTGAACTCCAGGATGATGAAGCTGCTTTACAGACTTCGATGAAAAATAATTTTCCCTTATTGAGGAGGGTGCCCAAAACTAAAGACACAGCTTTACCTACCTCTGAATACCCACTGCTATGCTTCATGTCATCAGAATTCATAACGGCCAAGAGTCAACAGCACCCAGCTATTGTCTCTCTTGGGTTTGATTTTTTTGCTTAATCTCGGGCACTTAGCTAGAGCATCTGGCCATATTTTCTCTCATCTAAAGCTTTAAAGCAAACTGGAAAGTTCCATGTAAGTTCAAGTATGACTTGATCACTCAGTCAGAACAGCACAGCAAGATACACTTTCTCTTAAAGTCAGTGGAATTCCAAAGGCAAAGCACTTAAAATTGACAAAACGTCACCATTTTTTATTCAATGTTTAATTAACACATTCAATTTACCTCTGCTCCCACTGTTGCAAGAGAGATGAATAGCTTACTAATTTTAGGTGGTTTTTTAAGGATTAAAGAAATTTGATTTAGCATTTCATCTTTTGATTATTAGATCTTTAGAGCACTCAATCAGCCAGGCTAAAATCTGCGATGCTGCTGGTACCTGTCTTAGTGTCCCAAGTCCAGAAGAGGTACTGCCTAAACTGCCTCGTTAGTCTCATTTTCATTGGACCCCTACAAGGGTCACTGCTGAACACAAGATCACTGAACTGATCAATGAATTTGTCATGGATGGCTCACACCATTCTTTCCTGGAGCTTTCTTGAAGCCCACACTAGGCTGGCCAGCATCCCTAGGCAGGACTAAGGGAAACTGAACCAAGTAGAAGCAGAAATGTTTGGAGTCCTCGTGGCGAGTGCTGACAGACAGTGCAGTGCTCTGATTTATTCTCTGTAGCCTTTCTAAGGGCACACATTGAAATGACCTCCCCACGTGTCTCATCTGGTATGCCACAGGTGTGAGGCTGTTGCTGCTCTTAACATCTTTTAAGTGTTCCACCAGATGAAGAGATGAATTCCCTTTGTTCCTCGGAGATGGAGTTTCTTTCATTTCCTGCATAAGGATGCAGTCCACACTTCCAGTAGAGGGAACAGATGATGTAGGCCTGGAGGGTAAGGGTGCATTTGCATGGGATGGGCTATCAGGTGGCTCTGCACAATTAATCACTTACACCCATTGGGCTACATGGGGCTGCTAACAGCAGCACTGTTCTGAGGGGGTGCTCTGTTTCACAAGAGCTCCAGAGAAGAAAACCATCATTTCAAATCCCTTTCCTCTCAACCCATGGAAGGAGTCCCCTTAAAACCAAAGCTGAATGAAAGGACCCTGATTTGGCTTATTTGCATATGTGATTATGTAAATCAACCTACTGCTTCTTATCCCATGGCAGCAGACCTGCCTGCAGAAGAGCCTCCAGGTCTGTGGCACAGTGGGGAAGATTGGATTATGGAAAGGGACATATGCGTGAAAACAGGTCCAAGCTGCATATTCAGAGTTCATCAGCAGGCACAGGGAAAAAGTGGGATTTAACCCTTCACTGTCAGAGAGGCAGGACAGAGGAAAACAGTGCAACAACCATGGAGAACACTTAGATATAGTGCAGCAGCTGTTACCTGAACATGTTTAAGGATAAACAACAGAAGTACTCTGTGATCACTTGGACTGCTGTGTGCAAGAAGGTAAACGATCTTAAGCCACCAGAAATCAAAACAGTGAAAGATTTCTAGCCCCAGGATCCTCACAAGAAGAGCCATCCCATTCACATGTCCTTGTGTCACCTTCACGTTCACATGTTCACACCACAGTGTGTGGTGTGCACACACTGCCTGCTCACTGCTCACCAGCACGCCCAGTGCCCACCTCCTGAGGTGCACGTTCTGCATTAGCACACAGCCATCCTACATCCCACTGCTGTCTACACTGTCTCATGCCTCCAGCCTGCCAGCTGCCATCCTACAGAGGCAGCACCCAAAGCAGTGCTACCTGCTCTGCCCAGGGCGTGCCACAGCCCTGGAACTCCCTACCCTTTTATTATGGATCTGCCTGCCGAGCACCCCACTCCCTCCCAGGGGAGTAACAAAGCAGCTTCTTATCACTGAGAGGCTCAACAGGCCCTGTCAGTGTAGCAGCACTGCTGGGGTTAACACAACCCCAGCCCAGCATATCTAAGCATCTGTAGGAAGTGGAACATTTTTAATCCTGTGAAGAAACTGCTGTGTGGATGACAGAAGCAAGGAGACCAGGCCATCTCCATGTAGAGGAAATAGGAGCAGTGTTCAGGGATGAATGGAAAGTGCTGCATAGTATTTTGCAAGCTCTGAATAATCTCTTACAAGGGCTAATTAAGGCATCTCTCACCAAAAAAAAAAAAAACAAAAAACAAACAACCCAACACAACAACAAAACAAACAACAAAAATAATTAAAAATAACAAAAGGATAAAGAATTGGCACTTCTAGAGAACATGACTAATATGAATCAGCCATCTCACGAGGACTAATTTTAAACTGACTACAGGAATAAGTGACAATAACTTTAGGATTCCAAGAAATGTCCCAAAGCAAAACTTAATATGTCTCTGGATTTCTCTTTGTTCTGGGACTTGGATGGGTTTGGCCAAGAATCACTCGGCTTTTAAAGCCAACTTTGCCCAATGTAAAGTTTCTAAACCAAGGGAAATTAAGTAGATTGGCAGAGTTTTCTTTGGAGGGATTTTGATGTGTGACACAAACTCAAAGCAAAATGTGTTGGATGGGGGGAGAGTTGGTTTGGTTTTGTTAACCCTACCAAGATTGGCAACACAAGGGGGGATTACAGCAATAGTGTAGGTTGACCCAGACCAGTAACATCTCTTTGAGTTACTCTGTTGTTACCTACCCTGGGTCAGCCACCCTAACCTATCCTTTGTGAATATGTGGAAAAACACACACCGTAGCTGACACTGGCTAACTCTGGCTCATTTTTCTACTGTAAGCAGGATGAGGTGAGATCAAACAATGCTGAGTTAAAACCAAACCTAGTAAAATGGCAGTGTTATGCACAGCCCTGGAAGTCCCAGAGGACCTCACTTCAAATATCTGCAGTTTGAAATGTAAATGAATAGAAGAGCATTCCTTCACTTACAGGATTCCTTATCCTCCTAGCTTCCTCATGATCATCAGATTTGATGCCCTCAAGGACAAGATCAAATTCAAGACGCTGGGACATCTGGATTGTATCTGTGCTGGAATCCTGCAGTTAGATACCAGCTTCCTCTTCTGTGGTGGCAGTGCCTCTGCAAATCATGCTCAGAATCAGGGGAACAACCAGCTGGGTGTTTGTTTTCACTATCTTCAGAGAGAGGTTTAGCTGTGGGCTTTCTTGCACCCCAGCTGCACTGCTTTAGCCATAGCACTGTACTGATTCTGTGGCAGAAAGGATGACACCATAGGAACAACATCCATCCAGCTCCAGCACAAGTACTCTGGCAACTTGCAAGATAATTACTGAACTTCCACTCATTTTCGGTTTTTTCCTCACAGTGGAATTCAGGGTATGTGGTGCTTGGAGTCCAAACAGCCCTAGAGGCTTGGATGGGAGGGACTGCCAGTCATGGTCACTCCAGAGAGGAGAGAGAAAGCAAGAGAAAGGAAGGGATCCAGCTGAGGGAAGGAACGTGCATACGGACAAACCCATCCCACTGAGCATTGCAAGGAGGAGCAGGGTGCTGAATACAGCACATCCTGAGGGACAGATCTGGAAGCAATGGGAGGGTCTCTTGGATGCAGTCAACAACAGCAGCACGAGCTGGCTGCTGGCAAGGACTATCAATGGCAGCATTCACATTATGCTTCTTTTTCTCACTTTGAATGCTCCCTGTCAGTACCATTCCAAAGTACCAAGACCATACCTACACTAAACCTCTTCTCTTCAGTCTCTTCGAGGCTGGCCATGGACCTGTGCTGTTACCTGTATCTGAGAAGGCCTGGGAACAGCTCCTGCAGTCAGAAATGGACAAAAACGTGGCAAATGTACCCTGCAGAGGCAGCCTGGCACGTTTAACCTGCACCAGCTGGAAAAGTGACTGTTGAATCCTGGAAACTGCTTTATCCACTTTAGTCTAAGGCAGCTCTTGTCAAACTGACCAAGAGCTTCGTGCCCTAGCAGCAGGGTATTCTGTACCTTTCACTCCTCACCAGATAAGAGAGCCCCAGGGCAGGGTGTGCTCTCAGGGGCAGCTGCTGGAGCACTGGCAGTGCCCTGGCCCCAGCCTGAGCACAGCATCAGCACCACGAGGCAGCCAGCCCCAGGCTCCGAGGTTAGGCTCCAGCAATGCCTTCCCATTCCCGGCTGGCTGTCTCCCATGTGGCGACGCATAGCACTATTCACCCGACTATTGGCCCAGCCCAGAACTGTTTTTATTAGAAAACACTAAGGCAAGCCTTTCCAAGCCTCAGAAGAATCATCTTGTAAAGATCTGGGCTTGAGATGCCAAATGATTGCTGCTTTGGCGGAGTCTGCACATTCATTTTTTATTGGTCACAAACGCTTTCCAGATGCTGGCATGCTGGCTGCAGATTGCAACTCTGGGGACTTGGCTCCCAGCCCCAGTCACTTTGTTAAACTCTTGACCTGCTGTGGGTTAAAAGAAGCGGGGAATGGGACTGAGTCACCATGAGGGCATTGCTAAGAGAGAGTGCGCGCTGCACGGCACAGACCCATTGCAGCAGCTTTCTGTGCTCAGCTGGCATGGAAAACATTTAAGGTGGTCCACAGCAATCCAGCTCGGCTGCCAAAGCTGGCGAGAACTGCAGCACAGCACCAGTCCGGGGTTGAGGAGCAGGGGCAGAGAGGCCGCCCTGCAGCTGGATTTTCCACACTGCAGCCCATACACTTTCCATCTATTTTTTCCTCTGCACAAGTGGATTTCCCATCCCTGCTCCAATACTAAAGCAATCCTGAGCCAGAGCCATGTGCAACATCAGACTGAAAGCTGAAGCCAGGAAACCTTCCTTGGGTTCAGGTTTCATGACAGGCCTGAAGCTTGTTCATCAAGAAGGTTTGCAAATCTTTGGGGAAAAAGAAAGACTTTCTGGATTCTCAGTTGTTACATGGTGTCCCAAGTAAGGGGGGGAAATAAAAGAAAAATAAAAAAGAAAAAAAGAGAGATGTGAACAAACAGAAGGAAACACAATTTTGATAGAGCTGTTCAATATTTTTCTGAATGGAAAAAATTTCTCTTTGAAAAACATAGCTGTTACAAATCATTGGGTTTTTTTCTCTCCCTCAATAGGGCAATTTAAAAAAAACCCTAATATTTTGCATTTTTGGATAGATTTCTTAACTTAAATTCTGCAGCTGATGACTTTCTTTAATCTCAGTTTTCAAGAAGAAAAAGTTCTCTCAAAATCTCAGTTCAAAGAGAACACTTTTAGCTGAAATGAAATTTTTCATGCTGCTTTGAAATATGCAGCCAAAAGCAGTATTTCAGAAAATGTATTTCCATTCAGAACTTCTGGACAGGAAGGAAAACAGTCCTTGATAAGAAAAATTGAACTGAGCTTTGGTGCAGTTTCCCCCTCCCCTGTGTGGGGACCCTGCTGGGGCGGGGGGTGCTCAGGGAGCAGAGCAGAGCAGAGCCCTCTGCCCACAGCAGCACCTCAAGGCTCTCCCCTCGCTCTCCCATCCCCTCCTGGTACAAAGTGCTGCCTAAAGCAGGGCCCTGAGGAGCTCCTGGCCTCTGTGCCCGAGCAGAGGATGGGCTGTGCTGGATGCCAGGCAGGACAGGGCCGGGAGGCTGGGCAGGAATGTCCAGCAGGGCTGGAGATCAGCTCCTGCAGCAGCACTGGCACAGGGAGGTGGGGTGGGCACGGCCGCTGCCTCTTCAGCTGGGGGAAGCTGCCGGCAGAGCTCTGCTTGCTCCCCTCCACCAAACAGCTGGGATGGAGGCTTTCCAAGATGCTGACAGAAGCAGGATGCTGAGGGTGCCTCACTGCTCTGGGTGTTGACTTCTAACCTTCCTTCAGACCTTCATGGGAGCTCAGGGTCACCCATAGGCCATTCATTACAGCAGGCAGGGCCTCAGGGGCTTGAGCAAAAAGGAGAGAGTGAATGAGCCAGTCCTCCTGCTCCAGCCTTCAACAGCCACTCAGGGAAGAGAAGCCACAGGAAGAGGCTTCACTGGAAGCTGGGATTGAACTCTTTGTACTCATCCTGCTCAACAGAGGCCTGCCCACAGCTCTCCTGCCCATGTTTGCAAGCAATGCATGATCCCTTCAGCACTGCTTGTGCATATAGAAAGCTCTGCAGTCCAGAGGGAGTACTGAGGAAAGGTTTTATCCAATGGATATGGTCCAGTGATGCTAATTAAATCATCACATTAGAGCTGGGGGCTTTCTTGAGTAAGTGTTACCACTTGAGCTGAATCACACCTCAGATCACAGCCAGGTGTGCTCCTCAGATCCAGAGAGCCCTGCCAAACTCATTTCACTTGTGATGCTAAGACCAAGTCCAACACAGTCTCCAGAGATGAATAAAACAGGGGAGCAATCCAGTGTAAACCTGAAACCTTTTAGATTCAGCCAAGTGGAAATCCAGCCTGACTCCCCACCCAAAACCAAACAACTGACAAAAAGAGAGAAAGTTTTACATAATAATCTCTCCAATGTTACAGCAGACAGTGTTTCTCTGAGGACATTATGTAATGTCTCGTAAGGGCTTTTAGCTGAATTATCAGGTGACTTGCACAATTACTAAAGAGAAAAACAGAATTACAGGTGAGCAGTGGGTGTGAGAATACACATCTGCCTGTTGTACATTAACAGCAGGAGAAATTATTCAGATTCAATGAGATGACACTGGAGATAGGCTCATACTACAGACCTCAGATACAGAGGACCTAGAGCTGTTTCAATCTGACTTTCTGGTCCAGGCTGTCTTCTCCAGCACTAGGGAGGACCTCTCCACAATCATTTGTAGAGGGACAGACTCCTCAGGGTGAATTTTTCTGCCACCTCAGATCTTCAGGCCTTTACAACAGGAATCACTGTTCTGGTTCTGATAGTTTGTGCCACAATGACACAAAAGACAGCTCTTGGCTATTCTTCTTCCCCAGTCCAAGGATGGGAAGGATGAAAACATTCCAGATGAACTCACAGTATGCAGATGCTGATGTTTACTTACATGCTATTCTCCCCTACCCCTTCTGCTCCCTGAGAGCTGCAGGGGTACAGGAGGAAGAACATGTGCAAGCCCTGTCAGTACATCAGCCAGTATAACCCCTCAGGCCAGCTTACTGACTTGTGTCTCATGGCAAGAAGTAAGGGGGAAAACCCAACAGCAAAAAGCATCACTTTGTTGGGATTCTGCTCCAGAATCTCTCCCCTTGATGGTTAGGAACCTTCTAATTACCAGCTAAAATTACTACTGCCTAGATGATGCCCATCTGTTCCTGTGCCAGCTTTGCCTTTAGTCTAAGCAGTTGTTCTCCCTGGCATTTACCTCTCCTTTTTCTCCTGTTCTGTGTTATTTACAGAATTTCTCTCAGCCTTCACTTCACCAGACTAAACTCTTACTGAGGACAGATTTATCTATTGGCTTTTACATTTGCCTTTGCTATACATTGGTCTATATTTGTCCAGCTTCAATGTCTGAATGAAGCAGCTTTATTTTCAGATCAGCATTGTCCTTTTAGCACATTGCTGAAGAGGTACCTTATAGATCAATGAAAGGAATGAATCTCTATTGCTATGCAGAGTGCTTTGCAACAGAATAAATATTCACATGAAGACAAATCTGCACAGTACTATCAACATGGTAGCAATTATTGAAGCAAGGGGTAGATATTAGCACACAGAAGGCAACAGAAGAGTAAGGTGGATGGTACTGAGACAACTGTTCTTTGAAAGAGGAAAGAAAAGGCACTTGGCAAAATGAAGAAGAATTAACTTCCAGACAAGTGGAGAGACTGAGTACTGCTCTTCAGCAAGCCCCTAGGCAACAATTTGATGAACTTCTCCTAAAGAAGAGGAAAAAACAAGTGTTGCCAAATTTTTTACATTTCAATATTTTTTCTGTAGACAGGTCCAGTAATATCAGAGTAATTCTGCACCATAATCATAGAATTTTACTATAGGAAACATAAACCCTTAATAATCCCCCACTTGCACCATAATCAAATTGCTGGTATCATAACCCTTTTGTGGTAAAACCAGCCAGACCAGCAAAGGCAAATGCCTCTTGGGTGAGTACATGCAAGTCTCACATGATGTTGGGATGAGATAGGAAGGCTTTGTCCTGTCTGGTTTTGTGTTCCATAATGCTTTCCAGTGTAGTAATATAGCTTATAGTTTATCCTCTCTCCTGTGAGTGCAACCCAGAGATGCATATGTGATATGTGATGCATTTAAGCCAGTGTATGCAGCTGGTTTAAGTACATCTGTGACCTGCATTCCCAGCAGAAACTGCCTTAGATTCCATTTTCTGGCCAAATTATTGCTAACATTTTGATGTCGTTTCTACTGGAGACATTTTTAATGCTAGATTTTGTACATGGTATAAATCAAATAATTCCATTGACAGGTGACACAATTATTTCCGATTTCACTAGGACAGCTGATATAAAATCTCAGCATTTCATGTCCCTCTCGAACTCTGCTGTGAAGTCTCGTTGGTTAACTAACTTTTGTATTTCACCCCCGAGGCAGTTGCATTAGACTAGAGAGTGAGCAGCTCTGAGTTAATCCATCACACTGTGTTGCTTCCTATAGAGAGACCAGCACCGCACAAGGACGTAGCCTCGTGTAATTGAAGGTAAGTGCAACTCATTAGGTAGAATTCTAGCAGATACGGCCCATCACGGAGGAAGCTTTAAAACACATTCATGTCTGTTTAAAATGCATTTCGTTCCACGTTCTGTAGATCCAGGGACCGCTCTGCCCGGCTGGGGATGGGTGTCCCAGCAGCGGCTCTCCCGCGCCCCCTGCCCCCTGCTCCCTTTATTGCAGGGCATTGCTACCACTGCCAATTATTGCTCATTTGACGGGTTCTGATTGCAAAGCACACGGAACCCGGGGGAAGGGAGCATGGGTGAAAGGAGAGTCATGAGAAAATGCCTGTGAAGAGATGGTTTCAGCTCACCCTGCTCATACTGGCCCTCACTACTCCTGCACTCAAAGAGTTGAAGTCAATCAAGGTCCACTTGCAAGCCAGAAATCTTCATTTTGCCTCCATTCTGGGATCTCATCCGTGTTGTGTTCCACTTTGGAGTGGGGAAAAAGTATGGCTCTAGTGTTTGTGCCTGGATATGCACTCTCAGACTTATCTACACCTCCACAGCAACACACACGCACAATATAGAGCAAGAGGTTCATAGCAAATCTCTCTGAAATTCTTTCACTTTGACCACTGCCAAGTATTGTTATTGTTATTATTACTACTACTACTACTATCTTAACAGGTTTGCAGGACACACCACAGCTAACTCATGGATCCAGTGGATCTCAGATCTGCCCTCTGGTGCCTCTGCACAAAAGGCCTGTAGCTCCCTTCAGCAGCCACTCCGACTCAGCACCTCCCTAGACCAACAGGAACTTCCAGTTGCTGCTCCTCGGTGTGTGCAGCAGGCTGCCTTTGGACCAGGCATGCATCAGCACCTTGCATCTCACTGCTCGCTCCTCTGTGTCCTCTGTGACTCACTGTCTGTTCTCATGTTCACATCTGGGTCTCTGCAGGCATTTCATCAGGAATAAATAAATACATGCATGTGTCCATACACAAATACCCAAACCTGTGTCCAATACCATCATGCCAACAGGCATCAAGGAAAGAACAGTGGGTTTGGAGCCCCTTATGAAGAGGTGAAGATTGATGTTGATATCGATTGTGTGTCATCCTTAACTAAAAAGGGAACAGGCTTGAAGGGGAAGGAGAGAAAGATGCCCTATGTACATCCTAGGGAACAATATTTGAAAAGAGACTTCAAAATTCCCCTACAGACACCCCATTTAGGATCCCTGGGGTTATGGAGAGAGAAGGCTGCCAGAACACCCCCTCAGACTGGGGAAATATAAGTATGACTAATTCTAGTCCATCATACCTCCCTACCTCTGGAAAATAAAGAATAAGCATTGACTGCCAGGGAGCAGCTAGCAGCTTGGGACTGAGGCTTCACCTCCACGAATTTCTTTCATCTCTTTGCTGACAAGGAAATAAATTTCTGTCTTAAGCATTTCTTGCTTGCTTTCTCTATAACTCCCTTCCTCTGAAAGGGTAAAATGAGTCAACTGGATAGCGAATCAAGAAAGAAAAAGAAGATGCATTTATTAGAAGCTGGAGAGAATACATATCTACCTTCAGTTGTGGGGACTGGCACAGATTCCTACCCATAAAGATAAGCCTCCACAGCTGTAGTTCTAGGAGGTTAGATCTTCCTCCAAGCACGATAAGCTTCAATCCAGTGGATAGTACAAAGGGAACAGGGATTTCCCCAATACTGGTACATACTGTGTTATGTTCCACCTTCAGGCAATATATAATGGATGAATTATAAACCCTTGAAATCTAGTTTTCTAGTACAAACATTGGTAGCTCCTTGAAACAGTTGTATTGCTATAGCAATTACACCAGACAGTGTTGTTTACTAAATGCAATAACAGACCATAATAAACGATAATCTACCTTGATATTATAATACTGTACTATGATTACAGCTAAACCAAATATTTTGCTGAGCTAATGCAACTAATTTAGCATATATAAAAGTCTTAGCTTAATTTCAGGTTTCACAATTGCAGAAAGTGCCAAAGCAATTTGAAATCCATAGGCAGAACAAAAGCAACGAGTAGGTTACACAACCAGCAGTCTTGCAAGAGAAAAGATGAGCAAAGGGAATCACCTTACAGAATCTGAAGGAAAAGAATGTTGGAAGTGTTATGGTCACAAAAATGTCTGAATTGCTTTTCCTGCACAGGATTAACAAACTCAGCAAACTGCACACGTGCAGAGTGACTCGCTCCCGTTTGTTGAATACACATCCACCTGAAGAACTCTAACCGGGTAAAGCTCCGAGACAGAGCCACGCTGCTGTCCCTGCTGTGACAGCAAGGAGCACTGCAGCTGTGCTGTGATCTGCCGTGTCCTGCGGAGGGACATTCTCACTATTCCACACCCTCCTTAATGCCCCTTGGAGCTTCAAGGAACGCGGTGAGAAAGCTCACAGAGCCCTGACAAAGCTGTTCACACCTACATCATCACTACAGCCATTACTGACTGTGCTTCATAACCCTCACGAGCTGTGTAGCTTTTGTGGTAAGTGTGCTAAAGCAGGAAGATAAATCCATATTCAAGTAGAAATGAAAACATTTCCATTTGCTAACCCTAAACCACGTGTGTGTGCACAAACACACTCAAACACCCCCCTGTTTTATCATAGTGTTTTCCAAACACAACCTTGCTGCACAGTGCATCACAGCTTTGGAGTAACTGCTCTGAATGCTTTAGGACAAGGATTCTTTTTTCCACTCTCCACCTAAGATTAATAATATTTTGCTCCTGCCTGTTTTTGTTCAATGACAGTAAACTTTAATATTTGCAGTTAGATGTAAGTCAGACTTTTAAAAATGGTGCTGAAATTTTCTAGTTATGTAATAATTGCAGTGAGCAGGCTGGACAGGTCTTCCTGGCCTTCAGAAAGGACTGAAAATGTCATCTTGGGATTCAACTCCTAACCCTTCCTTCAATATCTTTTTCATTTACTTATTTCAGTGCTGGAGCCACCCTATACATAAAAGGCTCAGCAAGCCATCATGCAAACTAGCAGAGGTTTTAGAAAAAGCCTTACATGCAGGCAGAGCATGTAAGCAAATATGGTTTGGGGTAACCCCACAAACACAATATCTCCAACTTTGCAAGAAGAGCAATGACTCTTCCTGTACCACCCCACACTGTCATAGCTGAAATGAAGATGTAAACAATTTTCATTCATCCCAGCCTCACCCCATTCAGCACAGATGTATATGAAACACCAATGGCTTGAGTCATAAGACTGAAAATCAGGGTATTCATTGTGGAACTGGTGGGCACAAAATAACTTAGCCTGCAATACCATAAGCGCAGTCTGCCCCAAAATCACCTTGAAAGCATTCATGCCTAAGTGACCCTGCCGCTGCTTTCCACTGCCACTGAAAGCACTGTATTACAGGTGTGGAAGTGTCATTGGACATGAGCTCTGCATCCTTCCTTTGGAGTGAGAGGAGCAGGGTAGGGTCTACTAGTGCTGAGCTTCAAGCTGCTGCAGGTAGATTTCCACCATCAAAGGGGATCCTCTATCTCTGCATTACATTGTAGTCACTCTAATTTAAGAAGAGAGGAAGAAAAAACCCCCCACGACTGGAGACTGATGTTTTATGAAAGCTGAGATTCTCTCCCTGTGCATGATACCATCTCCCACATCAGAGGAAGCCCAATAGCCGTGGGCTTCCCATCCAGCTCTGGCTCCTAAATGGCAAAGCTGCAAACAAACTCTAAATTAGGCAATGACTTCAGGTAAAAGCAGAATTACCACACACTTGTCAAGCAGCCAATTCAAAGCAGCAAGAGCTGAGGAGGAGGCTGAATGTTTGATGGCTTTGCTGGCTTGATTGGCTGCCACAATGCCCAGGATGACCGATGACACTTTTTTGGGCAGGAGCCATCTCCTGCAGGGCCCACACCCTGAGCAGAGGCCGTGCTCTGTCAGAGCAGCTGGCTCTGCAATGGCTTTACTGCTTACATGTCTGCTCCTTCCCAGCTTCTAAAACAGGTCCTACCTGTAGGGGGGAGCACAGGGGGCTTGGTGTGTCTCTGGTATTTATAATTACACATTTATTGAGCTTGTGCAATCCAAACTCCAGCTTCAGGCCAAAAGTTCATTGCTAGAGGGGTTCAATAAAGAATTTCTTCCTGAGAATGGAGAATTACATCACTTGCCAAGTGTGTCAGGCGGTTTTCCAGCCTCCTGTTGGTCACACCCATTTTGACTACTCTAGTGGATGGATACTGTACATGCCTGGCTCCTGTACGTATCCTTAAGCTCCACTGGATTGTGTCTGTGTGCTCCAGAGATTAGAAACCTGAATAAGGTTGTCATACAGCCCTTCCTGTCACAGGCCTCAGGACCCAAAAAGGCTGAAGCAAGTCAATGCATAAGGATCTAATTGGGTTTCCAAGCAGCAGACAGCCAACTGTTGAATATTTTGCAAGTATAACCCTAAAAAATCAGGCCTTTCTTTACAAATCTCATCACACAGGCAAGTCTGTATTTACAATAATGACATTTTTCTGATGAAATGCTTAATAATCTCAGGGACACATCACTTACCATGCTGGAGATGGTGCCTACTTTAAAGAGTGATGGTTCTTGCCCCAAAGAATTCAGTCTCTGTTTAGTAGGATTGCCTGTTTCTTTCATACTATTCCTGTGGCATCATGATAAGCTGAATACATGATAATGTATAATCATCTTAAGGAAATACAAATACTGTTCCTTTCATGTACCATTGAAAGATCATTGCGTGTCTCTCCATACACAAAACACATGCCTGAAGACCCCAGAGTGAAGAAAACAGTTCAGCTCTAATGCTCTTAGGTGATACTGCAGCATGCTGCCATGACGATTAACAGAATAATCCCAGTGCAAACAGATAAACCAGAACCCTTACACAGACAGTTTTAGTTTATTATGGAGTCTGGCAGCAAACCAGGGGAGTGAGACTAATTTTGTTGGCTGTATCAAGGTTCACATGAGCTCTTCCTTAGCCTTTCTAGATCAGCTCTCTCAACGGCCTTACTGCTTTAAGCCTTGCAATGCAATAAACAATTCTGCAGATGGGGACACTGGGGCACAAAGTCGCACATCTCTCAGGGGATCACATGGTGACTGAAAAAGAAGTCATGAGGACCTACCTGTTGCCAGTCTATAAACTCCATTTGCTGACCACCAGGCTAAATGTTTTCCACCTCAAATGGGGGCACAGGCGTATGGGCTGATTATGAGAAGCAAGTTACAGAAAGACATGGATTTTAGCAAAAGAACAGACTGGAGTGGAGGGATTAACGTGATTTAATGGGTCACTTGGGGAGGAGAACTGTCAAACATAAAAACAATCCTATTCAAAGAAATTTAGCAGATGAATCAGGCCCTAATTGTAGACAGCTACACTGCTGTAGAAAGCAGGTGCCTCTTCTCCCAAGGAAACTAACAGCTCAGTGCCCACACCGCTCAGAGCTCCTGCACTCAAAAAGGAGCAAGGAACACACAAATATTATTTGGGGATATACAAACAGCATAGTCTGGTGACTTCTTTTATAGCCAAGTGTGCCAGAATCCACACAACCTTCCCAGCTCAAATCCTGATGAGAGAGCACCCTCAACTCCCACTGCCCAGGGGGAAAACTGCACGGACTAAGAGCCCTGCAGGATGAGGCATATGAGTATGGGTATGTCAAAAATTATTCCAACACCAGGACCTTCAATCAATGCAAGGATCTCGTGCAGTTTCAAAGTTCCTGGAGCCAAAAGCCCGAAATAACACAGTTTTTTCATTCCCCATGTTGCACAGCCTGGAGTCAGTCTGGTGTCTGGGATAATGGCCAGTAATGTTTCTGAATGTTTTTCAGGTCCTGCCAGAGGTTTTGAGCTCAGCAGATCCCCATGACATCTTCTTGTGACTTGAGACTGGCTTACTGCAGCTAAGGCGGGCAGCACTACCTGCCATGTCAGCCCCTGACACAGGGCACATCAGCCACGTCACACACCCATCTGGTCCAAAGAAAATGGTCACTGGAACGTTCTGTCAATCTCTAAACATACTCACTGTGGCACAGCTTAGCTACAGAATCCCCTGAAATCCATGGTAACATTTTCAGAGACAGACATATATGCAAACTCAAGAGAAAAACAGGCGCTGGAAGGAGCCTCCAAACATAAATCACATTGTTGCTGACCAACTGTGCCAGACCACCTTAAACGGACACTGTGCCCATCTGCTCTTCCCCTCTCCTCCCCCACACCTCCACCCTCAGGGTTGTAAACCATCCTGCAATATTTAAAGTAGCATTGTTCACCTCCTTTCTGAAGCCCCTGGACCATTTGAGTGGCTATATATTCTCCCTGCGCTGTTTGTTATTCCTGAGGACATGCACATTGCTGAACATACTAATAAAAATTTCATAAAAGAGGTTGCCAAAGGGGTGTCTGTGAGGGGATTTGTAAAGCTTGCTCACACACACATACACACCCACACTCACTCGCTCTCCATTCACCATTAAGAAAGGGCTGCAGCAGGCAAAAGCAAGTACCTCTGTACAACAAAAAGAAACGTCTCTGCTCCTCAATGGGACCAGGCAGGCTTAGGTAACAAAGATCTGTATCATCCAGTGATTCAATATAAGCAAACACAGAAGCGTGTTCCTTTGCAATCCCCAGCAAGTTAAGTGAAAGGCAAGAGGCACTAGCAAGAAAACGCCTGCACAAGGCACGTCAGTATAATAGTGCTGCGTGTGCATGTTGCCGTACTGCCTGCTCACTCAGGCACAGCCTGCCTGCTTGTACCTTTCCCGAGTGCCGATTCAAAGGACAAGGAATGACACCGACTGAAACGTATTTCGGAGGAGTGCGCTCCCCCCGGCCCTTTGTGCTGGCAGAGCTTTAGCCGGGCCCGTCGGCAGCCCCGAGTGCCGCAGCCAGCACGGCCGCCCCAGGCCCGTGTGCCCCTCCGCGGGACGGACCCGCCGCGCTGCTGGGGGCAGCACCAGCCTGATCTCTCCACAGCTCTGGGGATGAGGAAGATCGAGACCTTCCAAGTTCACTTCCTTTAAGGTGACCAACCGCACTGAGGTCTCTGTGGCTTCTTACTGCGAACTGCTTTAGCTTTGGATCTTGGATCTTTCCTTTGTAATGCTCGTTGTCTGCAGCCCGGGACTCGGCAGAGTGGCAGTGGGGCGGGTGCTTGACTCTGAGCATATACAGATTTTAAAAAGAGCTATGTAATAGTTTGAAGCACTGAGTAAAACCATCAGCCCCACAAACTGTCCTGCCTCAAAGCTCATCAGAATTAGGTCTCATAGGACGGGGTGCATCAGGGAAAGCTAAGGTGCTAAGGAATGCCTTCTCGTGACTTGGTTACTTTTTCTCTTTGAATCTCCCTAGGTGATCAGGCCTTTGCTTACCAGACGTAACACTCAACTTCAACAACCCTGAATTGTTAGCTCAGATTTTCTGGGCAGGGCATGGGATTTAAAACATCTCTTAAAACTCTTTAAACTGGTCTGTGTGCAGTATTCATCAGATGATTTGCTCCACCTCTCAGCAACTTCTGTGTTGGTGGTGTAGTCACATGCATTTTTATCTGGGCTATATCTCTGTCTCCTGGATGGAAAGCACAGTATAAATTTATGTCATTATAATCAAAAACAACACAAAAAGAAACAAAACCCCAATAAGATCCACCAGTGCCTGTTTAGACTGTCCTAAAAAGGGAGAGCATCTATAGAATTGTAAATAAATGACCCAGTGAAGTCAGGCTCTTTATTAAGGCAGACATTAAGAAATTATTGCAATGCAGGTTATTGCCCTCACAGCAACTAACAACCCATGTGGAATGGTTATGGCAGAGCATTCAGTTACACATTAGGGATGTTTTTATTGTAACACATATTTACAGGCTTCATGATCTCTCTTGTAAATTCATACTAAGGAAATGTAAGTAGCTTTCAGAGCTGGGCCTTGAAGAGTTTGCAAGTTTTACCCCAGCTGCAGAGGGACAGTCTCACAGGATGGAGAGCTTTCTTTGTAGTTGCCACAATGGGAAACACTCAGAAACACCCAGCAAGTATTTAAGTAAGCAGCAGGTTTAAAGGAACCAACTGTCTTAACACTTAGGAAAGAAGACTTAAAGCACAAATAGACAGATGTTCCAGTGATGAGGCCTGCTCCACTCATATACAGTTATATAGACATAGGCATTTGGGTGGGCTGGTGGTGGAGTGCCTGAACCTCCAGGAATTCTTATGTAACAGCAGGATGCTATTTCTGCTTCAGGTTTCCACCCCAGAAGTCTCATGCAAAGTCTATTGCTGTACCATACCAAGAATCAATAATTATTACAAGGCAAACAGATTTGCACATGCGTGAGGTGCCTTGGCCACAACTTTACTCATGTGCAAGAATATATTCCCTAAGAAGAACATTTCTTTTCTAGATTACAATCTGTATGTGCTGAATATTCCATATCCATTCACCAGCTCAGCAAGCTCCACGTGTGTATATTTAAACACAAAACGTACAGATGTTCACTGTAATTTGCCTTGCTGAACATCATGCCTCTTTAATCCGTTTTGAAGGTCAAATATATTTTAATATTTTGGCAAATGCCTTTGGAACCAACTTAATTAAACACACAGTTAAATTGGGCAGTAAGTTTTCCTCAAAAATGCTTACAACAACTATTCTGAACAATTAGCTACAGGCTTAGACGGATGCAGCTGGAGAGCTGGAGCTGGGGTGATTGTGCTCTGCCAGACCTGCTCTGGCTCTGAGTGAGATCTGTGCCTGCAGCTCCTGGCAGCACCCCACACATCAGGGACAAGGGGCAACAGCAGAAGGCACCAAGGCAGAACACAGCAAAAGAAGTAAAAACTGCAAAATTTATAAAGTGAAGAAGCAAGGAAACTCAGCAATGCTCTAAACCTACGGGCAGCTCACTACAAAAATCTCTGAGGATCACTGTCAAGAGCATCACACAAGTATTCAGGTAAAATATTAGTGCTCCCAGGAAGGGAGCCAAGGGCTGGGCATGGAACTCAGTTGTTCTACTTAGAAAAAACCACGTTAATGTGAGAGAGATACATAGAAAAGATATGCTCATCTCCTGGCATACATATGGAACAGTGCAGATGCACGAGTGCTCCAGCAGACACCTTTTGCATGTCAGCAGGAGTTTATGCAGGGTTTTCACGTGGAATGTACATCTTATTTTCACACGTCAGCTCAACAGCATGCATGAACACCAGATTGCAGGCACATGTGCACACGCATGTGTTCTTGTGAAATACTCTGGCAACTATACAAGCTTTAGGAAAATGTTCTGTCAGACATTATGTTGACAGATGTAGATGCAATGCCTCTTCCAACTTACAGAAACCAATCCAGACATCATCTTTCCATACATGAAGCCAAAACTGGAGTGCTAAAATTCAGCATTGACATCACATCCAATATTTTAATTGTTATCACTTGACCCTTTGGTCCATGCTTGTTCAAGGCAGCTTCCTTTTTATTAATATCTCAGCACACTGTGTGACACAACTTGAGTGTGTCCTAATTTAATTTTAATTAGTGCAGACTTTTGCTTTCCTCACTAATGAAACAGTGCTCATTACGAAGTGTAATTGAAGACCCCTAGAGGGAGGGGCGCCTGGAGACCTCATTGTGTTGGTACCCGGCATCCTGCCCAATAAAATTCCCTTCTGAACGAAAGCAGTTTTATCATTAATTCATACTGCAGGGGGGCTAGCTCGCTGCCAGCCGCTGAGTTCATACCGCTCCTAGGAAGAGCCCAGAGCCTGTTTGTTTTCTCCAAAGAAACAATTCCAATTTTCTAATGACTAAAATACTTACATCATAAATCCTTCGGTCTCGTTGTTAAAAGTATCTTTGAAAAGCGGCTGTTATGAAAGTATGTCTCTCCATTAGAAGCAGACTATTCATGAACTTTTTGTGTGTGTGCTTTTAATTGAGCTTGAATGATACAAATATTGAGTTGTGGTTAACTCCATTAAAAAAAAAAAAAAAGAAAAAAAAGAGAGAAAGAGAGAAGGAGAGAAGGAAACGTGCTCTGTTTAACAAGCACTCCAAGATGACCCGGGCAATCACAGTAAGAAGCAAATGAACTCAGAAGAGCAGGCCAGGCAGGTGGTTAAGTGACCACCTCTGGAGGCACACATGGAGTGGCACAAGGATGGAGGTCTGCATGCCCAGAGCACTCCCAGACTCTCAGTTCCTTTGCTCCATAGGTATGAAATCATGCTAACTACACAGGAGAGTTCTTCAGATGACTGCACTTACATTTGTTTATGGCAGACTCAGGGCTTTTTGTAATTTTGACTTTAGAAGTTTCCCCTCTCAGTTACCAGACAGAACATGGAACTGCCACTGCACCCTCTGAGTAATGACAGGGCAATGACTACAGGGATTTGTTCAGAGAGAGTAACTGCACTTCAGATTCACCTTCTGCATCATTCCAGGCCAAGAGTGGAGCATGTCAAGCCTCTACCCAGGACCAGACAGAGCAAACTGGGGCCTCCAAGTTTATCAGAGCTATCACCATATAAAACACTGGAGTTGGTAGAGTTTTTCTGGCACCAATGAGGGTCTTGAGTCTGGGCAGTCAGCATAATATCTTGGGAGAGCTGAGGGGGCCCGTGCCAACACACACACTGATATGTCCAGGGAAGGGGAAGGATTCACATACAAAAGGGAAGGGGATACTGATTAACATACAAAACTGATCTGAAGTTGCACTAAAACTTCACCAGTATGGGATTAGGTTTTAGCAAACACATACTGGGGTTAGAGACACTTATCCAGTGTTAACCCCAGCAATATTAGTCTGAAAAAGGCACTTCCTACAAACAGGGGATCTGAAAAATGCACAGGCTTTTTGCCAGCACAGATCATAAAAAATTGCTGATTGTGATTTTCCTGAAAACCAGCAGCAAAAAGGCATACATTTTACCTTGAGCGGTGGGGACTTAAAGGTCTTTTCCCTCTCTGGTTGTAAACAACACCATAGCTTGTATTCTAATAAAAATCTGAAATGACAGCAAAGTGACCTCTTCTGGTTTCTAACCCTACAATGCTTGTCAGAGCAAAAGCCTCCCCTCCCAATCAAGTCTGGTGCATACATGCTGATTTGTAACACTCCCTGCCATCACATTGCAGGTCAACAATTGCCAGCAAAAGTGACTGTTTTCCAAATTTGTGCTGCCCAGGTTTGTGGGCTGAGGTACAGTTTAATGTCACTGAGAACCTTCCCGGTGTATAGTGTGCTCAAAACAGGAAAGAAAAATGGCATGTTTATACAAATCCAGTCCACCTCCTTAACCTCAAATTAATGACTCTTCATTAACTTTCCTGATATGACCTTCTATAAAGCAACAGCCAAATTAAAAGATCCAGAGACAATTGTGCATTCAGATGACTCCATTTCCAGTGTACTTTGGAAGGTGAACCACAATTTAATTGCATCGCCTAACAGAAAAATCTCTGTGTTCATGTGTCCATTATAATCTTAGGCTTTGGTGACAAGAAAGTTAGAGGAGACACAGGGAAGGGATTTTGCCTACTGACTCACAGCACCCATCAGCAGCACAATACCATTAGTGAAACCCAGTTCCTTTAATAATGAAGTGTCTGATAGACACCGCTGCTCTGGTTCTGCTATTCATCTTGTCCTGATGCTGTTACATTAGGGGATGTAAACTATCTTTTCTCTCTACTCATTATGGAAACTGCAATTCACATCCTCCCAGGAGTGCTCCAATTAGCCAAGCCTGCATCACACTCAGCTTTCCATCAACTTGCTGCATTATGCTGCCCTGGAAAAGCAACCCTCCTACCACAGGCATGCACAGAAACAGCCTGCGGTAGCGTATCACTGCTGACTCTTCAGATACATTCTCTCTAAAGCTGCAGGTTTTGGTCTCATCAGCAACTTCTGAATCTTTAGACAAGAAAAGCAAATCCAATGATACAATATTTTTAAGTAGCAAAAAGACACATATGATTCTTGATTGTAGCAGATCTAGGGGGGAAGGCAAAGGTTGTGTGTGACCTTACCCAAGTGACTTTTACCTATCAAGTAAGATTTTGTACTGTCCAGCACTGCTACTGAAAGAGATGTTCTACAGTCTGAATGATCCCCTCTTCCTTTCATGGAACAGTCAATTAGCAAATAGTTAACTCGTGTTTTGTGCCTCTATTATATTTTGGTAGGGTTTTAGCTCATCTCTTGGGTTTTCCTAAGTTGTGCTTCTAAGTACCCAGCCCTAGCCTAGCCCTGGTCTTTTACATGAACGAGGGGGTTCTGAGATTAGACTTGCTTTTGCTTTGTTTTGCATCTCCCAGTTTAAAAGCAAACTACTTCTGCAATGTCACCATAGTTAATTTCATTTTGGATAGCAAGCACAAAATTCTTGTGACCGCCTTAGGTGAGATCAAGTAGAGGTTATGGATTTTGCTTCACAGATGAACTATCTTCTCCATGGGAACTAAAACTGCTTCCCCAGAGGATGGTCACAGTGTCTAAAAATGTCTCTGTTCCTCTCTGCTCACACCTCTTGTTCTGTGTGCAGCAGTCAAACGGGTGATGCTCATTCTCTAGCCCAAGCTCTGCTACTGCCTTTCTGCTCTGCCAGCCTTACTCTGCAGCTGCTCCCCAACTCGGTGCTGCCTGTTGAGGAGCTGGTCTGGCGACGGCAGGGGCTTGGTGCTGCTTCCCGTGGCTTCACAACAGCTACGGCAGCACATGCAAATGTAACCCACGGCTCCCGGCTGCTTTTAGTTGCTTCCATCGCTTTAAGCTGTTTGGGGGACAGCAGAACCAAGTACATATAATAGTGAAGATTTCAATCTTCAGAAATCAGTTTCAAGCTATCCTGAAAGCAGGAAGAAGCAACTGCTCATGCCAACGAGGCAGAGCCGCTGGTTACAGAGCCTGCAGCCCCTGGGCACGGAGCCGGGGCTGGGACGGCGAGAGCGGGGAGGCACAAAGGGCGCTGCAAGGGGGGGGCCGGCAGAGACCGAGCACCCCCAGACGGCCCTGAGCAGGCAGCCTCTGCTGTGTGCACCCCAGAAACAGCAAGAGGGTTGGTTGGTTTCTGGGGTGGGTATTTTTGTTGTTGTTGGGGTTTTTTTTGTTCTTTTTCTTTACTTAAACAGCCTCCCAGCAACATAAAACTTTTACAGCAAGTTTCAATCCTGCTGCCGCTTCACACAGCCCAGCCATGCAGGGCTCAGATCTGACAGACTGTTTTTGGGGGAATACTTATCATTAGCATTTTCTAAGCCCTCAGCTTTCCTTAGTTTGAAATGCAAACTCTGCATATGTGCATTAGCAAAATGGCACATTCCACTGCCTGGGAGTGAAGCACTCTGGAGGTGACATTGGGCAGGGGTTACGTGTGTATGGAGCAGCCAGCTGATGTGTGAATCCATTACTGTTATCAGCAATGCATTCAAATGACCTACTTTTTAACACTGTCACAACTGCCCGACAGAAGAATTCAGTGAACTGCTACCATGCAATTCTCTGTTTAGAGTCATAGAACACTAACCCACGCAGATACATTGCAGGCTAATCCTCCTCAGGTACACCTACATTTTTCTATGCAAAGCTATCAAAGAAAGGTAGGGGAAGCCAAGAAAGACCTTTTAAATCCTGAGTGCTCTTTTCAAGCATAGAGTCACCAGGTCACCATACAAGATGGTGCTGTAAATGGCAAGTGCCAGAGATCCCAGGTTCTCACACCAGCTGAGGATGCAGAAACTCATTCAGCAGCACCTAAGTGGTGCAGAGAGTTTATCACTGTTCCCCTCCTTCACTATTCGTTGTGCTTTTACATTTCCATGAATGAACTTCCTGCATAAACAGAAGCTGTCTTGGTTCTCAAGTCAGCACAGCCTGCTGAAAAACATACTAGAGAGTTCCATTCTTACAAGGGGATGTTACTGTTTGTTATACTCCTTACATGTTCCTGTTTGAAAGAAGTGCCATTTCACCTGCAGAAATGTATAAATGCAGATACTTGCTTTGAAGCCTACCTAGACATAATGCCAATATTGCGACTCTACCATTTTAATTGAATCAATTTAAAAATATTAAATCATAGCATTTTGTTATTTTCAAAGTAGAATAATTGTACTGAACATAGAAGGGCAGTAATAAAACAGTAGTCCTATTAGAAGTGTGTTGCAAATGCATTAAGAATATGCTGAAAAGACTACTACAAATCTTCAGCATTTGGCAGAGATGAGTTTAAGTAATGAACTCAAATAAAGCAATCCCACTGACTTCAACAGAGCCAAGTTTTTGATCCAGATCTTATTGAGATTGGGTCCTGTACACATCACACACAGCTGAGCCAGAGCTACAGACAATCCTGGTCATCCTGCAGCCACATCTGAGGATAGCTGACTGCTGCCTTCTGTTCTAAGGCACGACAGGCACTCAGGAGACTGGCACTGCGAGGGGCTGCTCCGAGCCACCCTCGGCTGACCGAGGAAGAACAGACACGGCACCTCCAGACTGAAGTCAAGAAGGTTGTGAATATACAAGAGGAGGAGATGACTCAAAAATCTGCTTTTTCTAAGTAATGCCATGCTGCTAAGCATTTCCTCTCCTCTGCTCCCAGCATTTTGAGGAACAGGGTACTTTGGGATATCAAAGTCAGTCTGTCCACCGCTTATCTGGGAGCCAGGACAGGGACACAGACTGCAGTGCTCTGGTTGCAATGTGGGTAAGACAACGACTCATCTGTCTCTCCACTCTCCTGAAAATATCTGCTACGAGCAGGACAGATTACAGTCACAGAGGGTGGAGACATCTTTGGCCAATAAGCACTAATCAGAGTGGAAAAAAATAATCAAACATTTTTTTCTTTAGAGAAAAGAACAAGACAACTGTAGCAAGCATTTCATATATAGGATACTGAAAAATCCTTTCTCCTCCTTTGTCCCTTGAAGGCTGTAGGCACACAAACATACCTATGCACTATCTACATGGACAAGAATGTTCACTGTCACAAGCATGCACAAAAAACAAAGCTCACAGCTGCAGGCATGCATACCACCCCCCAAAACCAGAAACCCCTCTCCTCTCCTATGTCCTTTTCCTGCTCTTGTTCTTGGGATTGCACCCACAGCTTAGCAAATGGCCATTTCAGACCAGACCACCCCTCCTACCCTGTGATGTTTTACCCCTGAAAGCTGATAAAATGCACACATGCAAGAAGAGGCTCAGCTCACAAGTGAACAGGGCACTGACACTTGCATAAGGTGGTGAAAGAGATAAAAGGACTTTGCAGTCCTGCACAGCCCTGCAGGTACACACAAGAGGCTGGCAGTGTGGGAAGGAATCATGCACACTATGTCAGGTACCAGCAGTACAGTAGCATCAGCTTGCTTTGAGTTGGTTTATCTGAGTGAAAGACCCTGTTGCTACAACTGCAGTAGAAAAGCAAACTGGCTGAAGTAGAGTACAGATTACTCCAAGTTTAGGAACAGCCCTTCAAATAAAGAGCCTGGTTGGGAGGCTGTTTATCATCTGCTCCTCCAGACTGCTCTTCATGAACCAAAATTTGGGAGCCTGCCTTGACTGTGCTGAGCAGATCTGAATTAGCAACCTAAGGTTGCAAGGCCACTTACAAAGGGATTTTTCCACAAGGATTCTTAAAATTAGATCACAAGTAAAACATGCAGCTTAGTCCTTCAAAAGCTGCAATTTGTTAAGGCCCTGAGGGCATTTTGGCAACTTTGCTCAAATACTATCTACCTCTCTGTGCTGCCAAATTTGAAGATAAGCTTCTCTTCCACAAGCTCCTTAATGTACTTTGGTAGTAGAACTTCGCTGTGCAGGCCTGTGTGTGCACACCAGGCCAGCCTGCTCAGCTCCTCCTTCCAAGGCCACTGGAACTGCTCAGCTCAGCGATGGGAAGAAGACAGAGTTTCTGGTGAGTCGATGGAGGCTGCAGAGCTGGGGTAAGCAGGTACCCCGAGTTCAACATTCAAATGCTATAAAGCCTGCTTGCCTCTCAGAGCTCTGCTGTTTCTCCAGGCAGTTCTTGTCCTTGGCATGCACTAATGTGGGTTTCAAATTGAAGAGCATTTTGTTGTATTCTGCACAAGGAGGACCTCCCTTTAGCAGAAGGGAGATGTGCCTGCTTGACTCAGGTTTTCCATACAACCTTATTACACCTGTCATTTTAGTGCTTGCTTTATGGCAGGAACTTAGGTGTTTTCTACAGGTGTTCATCCTTCTGGGACCCTGGAAATGCCTAAGCCTCAAGAAAACCCTGGAAACATAATTCTTTACTGTAGGATTCTCACTTTTCACAATATACATTTTTCCCAAAAGCATCACACACTTTCCAGTTCCATGCTACTTCTCCTTAAGTTCTATTGTGAGCCTCTAATTTTTGCACGTAATCAGGATTAACATGAAATTCATTAAGACTTTCACTATTATAAATATGCAATCCAGAATGGTTCTTTTCCTTTCCAAATCTAACTCTCATTTCAAAATGAGTAATTCAAATCCAATTTCTGTAAATTGCATTCCAAGTTCCTCATGCCTCTAGTATTGTTATCTAACGAAACTGCACTGGTTTTGCACCAAACCCAGATAGGAACATGTTAATAAACTCCACATACAAGCATTTCAGTTCTTAAATTCCCCTTTGTGTTCCTTTTAGCTTTTAAAGTGACTATAATTCACTCTACATGAAAAGAAGACTAAAATGGCCAGTTCACACAGTGGGACTTGCTCTGGCATGAGCCTGCTTTGGAAACGATATGAGCACAGAGCAAGAGTCAGCTTTGAAGATGACATAAAAAAGTGAGACTGTATTAGAAGTAGCTGTCTTCTTATTGGTAAATCCCATTCCTTTTTTCTTGATAAATGAAGGCTGCTTCTTTCTATCAAATTGTCACTGCACAACCAAACAGTGGCAGAACATCTGTGAAGTTTCATCTGGTTGTACCCCCTGACTTGTCTAAATGTTTTTTTAAAACAAAGGGGGAGGAGATAAACACAACCAGATCTTTACATGTTCCCTAAACATGGGTGTAATGTGCAACCCCATGACATGTGCATGCACTCACCTAACCCACAACATCCAGAGAACGTGTCTATTCTCTCCACAACCTATCTTCCAAATGACGGAAGATTTAAAGTTTCTAATTTTTTCCTTTTCCTTGATGAAGGATTTTCACTTTCTTAACCCCCTGGGGAGGCAGAGTCACAGAAACAGCAGCAGGGCCCTGTAAATCTTTGAAACTAATAATTATTAAACACATAAATCTATTTAATACATAGAGCCTCCAAACACGCTGACTGGATAATATGAGAGAGAGAGAGATCCACACATAGCAAAAGGGCCTTGCCACCTTCCCAGACACAAGGCTGGAGCTGTATTTCAGTGACAAGGCTTCACTGCCAGAACAGTTACTGGGCAGGAGCCCAGGCAACCTTGGGCTTCCAGCTTTTCACTGCCCACCACCAGCTGCTCAGCTGGAGTCCCTGGCAGGGAGCTGGAAGCAGAAGCTGGGAACCAGAGCTCCTGAGTTGTTTCAGTGAGCACAACTCCCCAGCCATGCCAAGCCTTCAGCACTTCTGAGCTCCTCGATGGGAAACCAGGGAACTGCCATGCCCAAGGCAATAACAGAGACACTTGACTTAAGCTCTATGCCAACTCTCTGCAGAAAGCTTGGATCAGATCTCTAAGACAGTAACAAAGCTGTATCTCTACAAGGTAGCGTTAGGTATTTTTTTGGATGGTTTTCTGTTCGTTTCTTTTTTGGGTTCCTTTAAAGTTTCATCTCAATTGTGAATTCCCTGGGAATTTTAGTGCACACTTCTGGGATGATACATATTGCAGGGTTTTACTCTTATATTACTGACATATAATCTGAACTTCAGCTCCATTTTAGCACAGACCTGTCCTGTGATTATGATTCTGAATGTAGATTCGTATTTTGCATCTGAAGACTGTCTCTTGCTATTTGCAATAAAGAGAAATGTCAAGAATGTGAGATGTTTTAAGCAGAACTGCACTTAGAGAAGACAAGAAGAAAAGAAGAGAGCTACCCATGGGATTTTGGTAAACGTTTAGGGAAAAAAAAACCCTGTAGAAATGTGACAGTGAGGTCTAGGATACCAAAATTCAAATATGTCTGATGAGGAATTTGAGAAGGCTGGACAAATCCACCTTCAGTGGTTTCCTCTAACTCAAAGCATTCTATGATTTATGAGAGTATCTTTTGTTTTGGCCATTACAGAATTTAGTTTTGTTTATTTAGGTACTTCCCTGCCTATCAGTCTTGCCACCTGAGTGGCTGGACACCAGTGAAATGCCCCGTGCTGCTGTGAAAGGCACCGCTGGAGAAGCTGTGGCTGCGTGGAGCGGGCGCTGGCCGTGCCTGTGAGGGGCACTGCCAACTGCGCCTGCCGCGCTCTGAACGCGCGGTGAGTGACGCGGTGAGAAAATGAAACAATCACCTCCACATCTTGTTGAAGGATTTTTTTCCTAAGAAAATATGAAAGTGAAATGTGGTGGACAGGTCCAAGGATACTGAATAGAATCTGCTTTTGAAGCTTTTTGTGGATAACAAGAAAAAATGTGAGAAGGATTTTTGGATGGATCTCCTCCCATTTTGCAGGCTAATGGAATCTGCTGGAATAAGACCACCAGCTGCTTTGCTTCTAATAGTTTGCACTAGATTTTAATACATTAATGTCCTTCTAATAGGTGCAGACACTAATCCATACTGAAGATGAGCCTTGTACAGTGCTCCAGATGCAAACATCCTTTTACCCTAATGGTACTCAAAATGAGAAGTTACATTTTTCAATATGGAAAGTTTGATGACTCAAACAATCCTTCAAATCACTGACTGCTGCCTTCTGAGTGGGTGTAACAAAATCTTGATTAGAATTGTGTGACCTGGAATCCTAAAAAATGAATCATTAATTTCCTGTGTAGGAAGGGCAAGATAAGCAACAGATTTGATATTTTTTTTTTAACAAAAGCATTTCTAATGTCTATTTTTAAACAAACATTTCTTGGAAGTTTGAGAATGTTCAGTTCCTTCTTTCCAAACTATCCATTATTTATCAGCTGGTTTCCTCAGAAAACAAATCTTACACAACCTTGCTGTATGCATGTGTAAGTACATGTTTGTCCACATCTTCCCATTAATAATTGTGTGATTTATTAATATTTATATGATACCACGCACTACATTTTGCTGATTAGTTACAAGTCATTGGCCAATGTCAACTAAATTCAACAGATGGAGATCTCAAAGATATTCAAATCTGGTTTCAGTAAAAACGGTTTTTGCCAATTCTGCATAGTTTTGCACAGAATTACTTTGTGTTGTTCATACATCTCTCTTTTCTGATTCAAGTCCAGATTGTCCATCAAAATACCTAGGGATGGGTCTGTCAGCTACTGCTCTGCTGAGCCAGGGAGGCCAGCTAAGCTCTTATGCAAATGCAGCTTAACTAACCAAAATTTTGATGTCCCCCCTCCTCTACTAATGAGCCCAGAAGAGAGCAGTGAGAATGATGAGAGCGTCAGCTAATCTGATTTACAAGCAGATATTACAGAAGTTGAGGCTGTTCAGTTTACACTCCTGAGGAATAAGAAAACCCTACAGAGAAATATGGCAAAGCACTCAAATACAGGAAAGGATGTGGCAACAGGAGGAAGCAATCTATTCGCCAAGCCCATGGTGGGTGGAGGTAATAAAAATTAAAGCAAAATGAACCAAGGACAGTCCAGGCAGAACACCAAGAAGTTACTTCTTAGAGTGAGGAATAATGAAGCAATAGGACTGGACTGCCTGGGAGGCTGCAGAAGCTTTGTCCAGGAGAGCTCTAAGAATAGGCTGGACATCTCCCAGGAGTGGCACTGGGAAAGCTGAGTCCGCCCTGACTGGGAAGAAAAGCTTTGATTCTCTTTTGAGATCTCTTCCAGCTCAATTTGCCTATGCTTCTGTAAGCAGCAGAACGGGCTGGGAAAAGGACAGAAAGGGAAGAAAGGGAAGAGAGAAAGAAATAGAGTACTAAGCTATTTAGAGAAGGAGAAGCAGGCAGAAGATTAGATATATTAAATAAAACTAAAAAATCATTAGTTCACTGCTGGAGAGCTTACTGTACAGGAGTAACCTCTCATGCCACATGCAACCACAGCTGCAGGCCAGCAAGCCTGTTTTAGTGCAGGATATGGAGCCCTGAGCAAGTGCAAAGCCAGTTCAGAAAACTATCCTGCATCCTCTTCATCACCCTCCAGCTTTATACAAAAAGCTTTCAAGGTTCATCTGTCTGTACAGTACAGGGTTACCCTGAGAATCCCTGTCATCCTCCCTCTGACACGTCACTGTGTTCCAACATCATCCTTCCCAGGCTCAGCAAGCTGTGAGCAAAACCCCAGAGTGTTTGACTGGAGCCTCCAGTTCAGCTTCCCATTCTGCCACACCTCACTTGTGGCATCACAGATGCACAGAATCATTTAGGTTGAAAAAGACCTTTAAGATCACCAGGTTCAACCATTAGCACAGCACTGCCATCACTAAACCGTGTCCCCAAGTCCCACATCTTCACATCCTTGAAACACTTCCAGGGACGGTGACTCCACCACTGCCCTGGGCAGCCTGTTCCAACGCTTGACAACCCTTTCGGTGCAGAAATTTTTCCTGATATCCAATCGAAACCTCCCTTGGCACAACTTGAGGCCATGAGCTGGCTGTAACCGGGAGCGTGGGCACGGTGTTTCTCGGTGCGACGGGGCGGTGAGTCCGAACTCCAGCCCCCCGCGGCTGCCTTTGGGTCCCCCGGAGCGAGGGCACTGGGGATGCTGGTTTTGCACATCAAGATGCTGCCACCCAATGGCCAGAGAGGACGAGCGGCGCCCACCTCAATCGCCGACTGCCATTTGCAGGCTGGCAGGGCCTCTCCTGGCTTTTCCTCACACACGCAGAATGATGCCTCGAATTTAAACTAAGACTGCTGGAAATCCCATGCACTGTTCCCCCACTGCTGCACCTTCTAGTGAACGTAAGGATCTTTGAATACCATCCTCCCCACACTGTTATTTGCTAGTCACACAGTAAGTTATTGTTATTGCCTCCAACTCTGTCCCTTCCATGCATCCTGGCCAGTAAAACTTCCACTGCCATGTCACACACACATTAAATATCCATCCCTCTGATCCACGCATGATCGATCTCCCCATCCCACATTACAGTCATGATTAACCTTCTCCCACTACGTCACACATTCAATACACCTCCTTTGCCTCCTTCACTCAGACAAAATGAATCTCCTTAGTATTGTCAATAATAATTTTCTTTATATCCTGCATAACAACATGAGGCAACCTGACAGAGCAGTTGGGCAATAATTCAATCTTAGCTTCCCACTGACGTTCATTAAACTGAATATAACTTCACCAGAGCTGCCATTGAATTATACCCTCATATCCTTGTGGGAATTGTATATTATTCCCTGGGGAATAGCAGCAATGCAGCTGAAGATGAAATAATCCATTTTAAAAACCCCAGGATTGTATCTGATAGCACATTATTTCTTCATCTTGTTACTCACTTTGCATATTAGTAATTAGCAGAGGTTATTTCCTCCATTCCCCCCACCTTTTTGTTTCATTTCATGTCTGATAACATTAATCCATGTGAGATAAGATGCTGGAAGATTTTAATACAGCTGAAATGACTGAGATCTTCACTAGAGGTAGGCAAACCCTAAGAAATTCAAATTCAATTTGGCAAATGACAGCTAACTCCTCACCACTCCCCCCCCTATTTTGGCATCTGTCCCTTCCCCTTGAGAACAAACCTCCCCTGGTCATACTGTGCAGCTGGATGGGGCAAAGCTCAGGTGGTCACTGTGCAAACATTGTGCTCCTACTGCTGCATCTCCAGCCTGAATTTCTCTTGTTTGCTTTTGAAGAGTTGTGTGATTCACCCAACCCTAATGATAGGCACAAGATTCTTCCCAGTCCATGGAGGCTCCTTGTGATGGCTTTGGAAGCTATTCTGTGATGCTGCTGTGCTGGGGGTGGTGAGAGTTTGTGACGTGCCACAGAGGTTGTACCAGTATACAGTGAGAAGAAATCTAAGAAATGCAGCTACAGCTGTCTTCCTGCCTTGTGCTGCTTCCTCTGATCTCCCGGGCCTCTGAGGAGTTTCCTTTAGCCAGCACATATGACCCCATTTTAAACAATGGTTCTATGTCACCTTCAGCAAGATGGCCACTGGTCACAAAGCAACTGAGAACCACTGTCAAACGTGCTGGTGTGAGCTCTGGTCACAGCACTGGCTCCCAGGCTCCAGCACAGCAGCCAGGGCTGAAGAGCCCATCAGGGGCTCTGCCAGGCCACGAGCAGCACCCGCCAGGCTCTGCCTTTTGCTTCTTTTTCACGGGCTGTCTGTTCCTGTCATGTTTGGGGACAGAGCCCAAACATTCCCCCCTCACGTCACTCTCCTGCTCCTGCACAAGTTGCCTGCTGTTAAACCTTATCCTGCTGAATACCATGTGTTTGATATTAATTACATGTCCGAGCCCCATGAAAGTCATTGAAATTTAATGAGATGCAGGGATGGAACCACTGAGCCAATGGCATTCATTAAGGGTTGCCATGGAGATCAGTTTGCCAGGCTTGACCCACATTAAGTGCCACTGGTCACCTCCCAAACAGACAAAAACATGAAATTAAAAAAAAAAAATGGAGCCAATTCCTGAGGGGTCTGAGCATTATGGGCTCTGACGGCCTTTAGTCAGAGCAGCTGGGGCTCAGCTGAGTTCAGCACATGGCCTGTGGCCCTGTCAGGGACCAGGGCTCCAAGAGAAGTCAGGAGCTGCTCCTGCATGGCATCTGCAGAGAAGAGAAACAACCCCACCAGCTCACTGACACAAAGGGCCCAGTGTGCTCTTTCCATTCCCTTCCACCCCTTACAAGTGGTGTAGCTGAACAGAGCTATCACGTGAAATGCATTTTGTGCCGTTTCCAAATGATGCTGTTCCTACAAATATCAGTATTGTGGCTCTGAGTCTAAGAAGATGGGGCGAGAAACAGGAAAGGTGGGGGTATGGGTGGAGAAAAGAGGTTGTAACAGCATGGAAACACTAAGATGGAGAAATTTTAAAAGAGAAAGCTTCGATGAGAGCCAAGGATGGTCTGCACAGGGGTAGGGAAAAGCTGGTATTACTTCCTGGCTCAGCCAGAGTCTCTGCAGAGCCTTGGCCAAATCACTTTCCATCTCCCTCACTCCCTCTCTGCAAAATCAGGGTCACAACACGTCCTTCTTCCCTGCCCTGGTCTACTGAGGTAGAAACCAAATCAAAGTCCTGCCTGTGTGCTTTTCTAGTGCCTAGTGCATGGGGCAGCATGACCTCCAACAGCTCTTTGTATAAATAATAACATTAAAACAGAATTAATTAACCAGCTCACCAATCTGCCTGCTTTCCAGCCCACCAGTAATCTGTAAGAATCGGACGAAGATGCAGCTGCAGGAGTGGCTGGGTGGCAGTGGGGCCCCGGGGAAGGCAGAAGGATGGCTGTGCAGTGCTACACACAGCTCTGACACCCAGGCAGTGTCTTTATCTCAAGCTTATTTGGTCCCATTACAGAGCAGACACACAGAGCTTGCTCCAGGTAATACAGTACAGCAGCAGCAGAGCTGCCTCTGATTTCCAAAATATTTTAGTATTTCCTTTTTCAACTTTATTCCAAGCACTTACTTACCAGCAAACACATGCAACTGTTACATCCCAAGTTCTAGAAAGGAATCTACAAGAACATGAGAGTTTCAGCCAGGTTTCAATGAAACAAAAAGTACCCTCTTCACAAAGACAAAAATACAAGTTACAATTTATAAGGCAACTAACCCCTAAGCGCAGAGGCCATCCTTTGAAGAACAATTCAAAAACCAGAAAGAAATTGCAACAAACTTATCTGAGTACATCTGGTTCACCTAACCCATCTGCAGCCCTGGGAAAGAACCCCATTGCCAAAAATGGCTGAAACCTTATCCTCACAGCCTACGGGGGTTCAGATAATTATATCTGACATGAAAACTTGTAGCACATACAGAAAACTGGAGGGGGAAGAAAAGGTCAACTGTATAAAGATGCAATCACTGTGGAAGGGGCCAAGTTACGGCATGGTGAGCTGTTCAAACAGCCAAGATAAATAAGATACAATTAGGGTTACATTGGCTCACCCTTTTGAGATCCCATATGTGGGTGTATGAACCTTGGAAAAAAGGGCCAAGTTATCAGGACTTGTTCTTATTTAACTTGGCCCATTTCAAGGCTCAGCCTGTTCTAACTTCGTCCCATTTTTTTGCAGCAAACATCCCATTTCCAATATTTTTGTACTTATCAAGTGCTTTCTGATCACATCTCTCTTCTTTTTATTGTTTTCTTTAAAAAGAGAAAAGTGCTGAGAAAGGGAAGTGAATCTGAACTCAGGGCCTCCTACACCAAAGTCAGCAAACTTTATCCCTTTGTGCCAGCCAGCCTAGGGTCTTTGGTCAAAAATGAAAGCACAAGAATTTCCAGCATGTTTAATTACCAACCACAGGGAGCCTGGTACAGCCCCACAAATGGAATAACAACATATTGAAGCTAGCAAAGAAAAATCAACTGAAAATATTTTGTAGAAGGGCCATAGAGTTGGAAGTCCAGTTCTGGAAGGATGCAAAATTTCATGGGAACATGATGCTGGTAATCAAAACTGACTCCTGCAGAGTTCCTCAGACTCAAGCCTTGGGATCAGCATTCCCAGCCTCTGCAGAGGTGCAGAGACTAATCTAGTGTTTTACATAGCTACCACACCAAAAGGGGCTTGTGTGCAGCAGTAAGGTTAATTCAGAACACTTGTTACAGATCCGCCCTCCTCAACACACGTTAGGAACTCCAGTTACAAATTCATGTAATTGTTACTAATCCCGGTATTTGAGATGATTCCTGCTATCACAGTATTACCAATACCACCTCTGAAGCAGACAGGAGGCTGACCCCACCACCTGCTTTAGCCCCTACATGCCACTCCTCTGATGCATTAGGAAGCTTTTCTGCAAATATTCAAAGTGTCTTCACAGCCATGTGAAGGAGTACCTGGTTACACGATGGTGGGAGGACCAGCAGGGTTCATTAATTTATACAGATAGCTCTGTTTCATGGCAGAGCAGTCTGACTTTTTCTGTAGCATTCACTGTCACCTCTTCCATTCTGTGGAAACTTGCTTCTTTATCAGGTTTATGTCTCTGCATCTGATTTCAAGATGCTGCCTGATGACTGACAGCTTTGCCCCGCCTATAAAAATGTGTTGGTTTAATGTAGTTTCTTCTGTCTGAAAAGCAAAATTCTCATCCCTTGTGCAGCAATGCACTCCCATGTGAGTCTGTGCTCAGTAAAGCACTGATGGTAAAGGCAGGTGAATTGGGAACTCCTGGAGTTCTTTAGAGGGCACTGGCTGTCATAGTCTCTGTGCCAAGCTCCAAGAGGCCTCAGCCTGGGACTATAGCTAGATATACACACCTGATAGATGCCTCTGTACACAGCACTTCTTCTGGGCTCACCCAGTTCATCCCACAGACCAGCAAGACAATAGTGCCAGGAGTTTTTAATGGAAGTGTCAGCTTCAAGTGGTCTCTGATAAACCAGATACTGCCCATTTGCTGGGAGGAGAAAAGCAGAGATAGAGGACCTGAAAAAGTCTGAGGCAGAGAGTAGTGTAGAGTGAGCCCTTCGGGGCCATCTGGCCCTAACAGCAGCACCAAGCTCCCCCCTCCCCCCCACCACACACTCCCCTCCTCCTTCTCTGGCAAAAAGGCCTGTTCCTTCCAGTTGTGGGGAGGGGGAAATGCCATATGGGCTTGTGGCTGGGAGACTGAATATATCCAATATAGCAGAGACAAAGGTGGAGATAAAGCCAAGTATTCTGGGGAAAAAAATATATACCCTCTCCACCTCCTTGCCTCCTCTGGCAGATATTTAGGAACCAACATCTTTATCCTGTTTTATTAAACAGAAAAAACCCACCCTATTGCCAGCTGTCCCTGCCCCATGCCAGACACGCATTTTTTGTTTGTTATGCTCCCCTCTTCTGCCCAGTACTCCCCAGAGCCACCAGCACAGGGCTGCAGCTCAGACCAACCAGAACAGAAGTACCCAGAGGATGTACCCAGCCATGCAGCCCCTCTTCCCCTCTCCATTCATCACTGTCAAGCTGCAATAATTGAACATTTGCATCCCCAATTTCACACAGCCATCTCCTCAGACAAACGCAAATTAGCAGATCCCCGCAAATCCACCCATCTTTACAGACACACGTGTCTGCTGGGTATCTGCTTGTGCTGAGGGCTGCAGAGATGGGGAAGCAGAAGAATATGAGTTTTCTATCCTGCTGGTGCATGACAAAAAGCTCTGGCTCTGAGTCTGGCCAGCAACACTGGGCTTTATTCCTTATGTTCCTCCATCCCATCTCACAGGATAACACATCCACATGGTGCGACTGCTGTTGTTTGGAGTTTCTTCTGTTTGTTTGCATCACTTACACTTTTATCTCCTTCCCCCCTGAACCCTCATGGAGGTGTCTTCCTTTAGTATGCAGGCCTGGTTGGCCAGTTGCCATAGCAATCCATTGCAGTCCTCATAATATTGCAGGAAGCAAGATCAAAAAAGCAGGATTGTAATAGAGAAAAAAAAAAAAGCAAGAAGGAAAGAAGAAAAAAGGTATCTTTCCCACTCTTCTTCTGCCCTACCACAGATTCACTTTGCAAGAGCCCATGATTTTAGGACTAGAGTGAAAGATGAATACAGTTTCAACAGCCACGCTGCCAAAAAGCCAGATAGCCACAGGGAATCAGCCAGGCATCACTCACTTAGAAGAGCAGCAGCATCCTCAGCATGCACACAGCCTCCATTCCCTACAACACTTTATGTGCCACTTCCTCTCTCTGCTAAATTCTGTGCTATTTGTCTAATCACACAACTCCTTGCTCTAATGACAACGAATGCCTGAGCCTAGAGTTTGCAAAGGCTGACACTGGCCCTCAGTGACTGGAGGCCAAGCAAAGCCTTTTCCCTTTATCTGACTACAGCAATCTCATTTGCTGTTTTTCCTGGATGTCTTTGGGATGCCATTTGAATCCAGTCTGTTCTGTTCTACAAATAACTACTAATCTTGACCTTTACACAGTGGCCTCCAAAGTGGTCCATAGATCCATCAGCCATGAGCGGCTGAGTCCCAGACAAACAAGCCTTTGCTATGAAGGAGTTCAGCACAAGAATGCAACAGACACCAAAACATCTGATTTGACAACAGTCCCAAAACAAAGATGAGTGTGCCTGGCCTTGGGGATGCTGCAGCTGATGCTCATGTCAGCACAAAAGCTACAGTAGTGCTGTTCAGTGTCTGCTCCAACATGTGCTCCTAACCACACACGTGCCATGGATTTGTGAGTCTACAGGCACCTAAATGAAAGGAGAATAGAGCCAGTGCTCTCTGAAAAACAGTCCTGGCCTCATCTCCAAGACCAGGCTCTCAGCCCTGACTCCCCTGAGACCAAAGCCACCACACATGTCTTCCCTCACCTTTCTCCTCCATTTTGAACATTTTAATTTACCTGCAAAAATATTAAAAGGAGCTTTCTTTTTTTTTAATTTCACATTTTATGAGCAGCTTTAGGAAGCAAGGAGATGAAGAACCCATCCCCAGTGGAGAACACGTGGCTAACGGGTAGATTTAATTTATATGAAGCACACCGCTCTCTCCTAAGCCCTGCTTGGCATATTAAACTGGTGTCTTACATCTCCTTCCAGTGCCAGAAATATTCATTTCCCACATCATAAAGACCCATCCATGAATAATAATATTAATAATTAAGCACCTGACTCTAGGGCTATACTTTGAGCATCATAACACTCTAATCATTTGCTTATCCCATGATAATTACACTCCTCCATCCTATTTCTATGCTCTGCCTTATTGGTTAACCATTTATCTGCTAGGGTGCTTCTTGAGACCCCACCCAAGTTTTCAGAGCCCAACTCTCACCCTCCTGGGAACCCAGTGGGGTATGTGCTCAGTATTGGCAGCAGTATTCCCAGAGACAGCAGTCCCAAGGCTCTGCTGACAACTGTCACTGTCACCAGGCTCACAAAGAGGGCTGGCTCAGCAATACAGGGCACTACAGATGTCCCAGCAAAGGGGACAAAGCCACACTCATTTCATCTCCTTCCTGAATGGAGAAGTAACCAAAGCAGTGGGAAGGGAGGAGGATGAATCTCTGCCACAGAGAGCCAGGCAGATAATTCCAGCTAAGCTTGCTCAGCACTGGTGAGGAACTAGAAGCAATCCAGCTGTGTTAGTACGGCATTCTGCTGGACTAATCAGGTTTTCTGAGAAGTAGGGCCTATCCTGCACAGGCTCACCTGAAACGGCCATTAGGCGCTGTTTGGCTCAGTGCTGGGTTTTTCAAGCCCATTACTATAAAAATTACAGTCCCAGTTCTGCCATCTTTCCCATGCCATGTATAAATTCACTTGCTACTGCACTGATTTCAACTGAAATTACTGTTGCATGCAACTCAAGACAAGAAAAGGCTGACTGCTTTCACACACACTCCTTTGCCACGGTACTTACCTTTCATGTTTTCCCCACCAAAGCCTGCAACTGCACTACAGACATCCAAGATTCTTGACTATATCCTTATCCATGTCATTCCTGCAAACTCCAGCCACAGATTTGTCCCATGGAGATAGATATCTCTGCACAGACAAATATTCCTCATTACATGTAATCTCACAGCATGTAATGCTTCATTTCTGAAGGAGCTTCAGAATGAGAGAAGGTTCATTAAAAGCCAGTGGATAGAAGTCTGCAAGGCCATCAATAAGAAAACAACAGCAGAGAAGCCAAAACAAAATGGGAAATAATAACTAGTACTTCAAAAGCTGAATATATCAAAAAGTTTAGGGTCAGCAAAGAGGGCTTATAAAAATAACATGAAAGCAGCAAGACCACAAAAAAAGACTGTTAAGACAAAAAGGCTGGTGTGTCAGGAAAGATACCTAATGTTGGAAAAAACTACTTTTGTGATTGTTTTCAACTCCACACAACAAACACAAACCTCACAAACACTGACTTTTATGGCTGAATTAAATCAGATTGGTGATATGGCTTGTTTCCAAATCAGAGATTGGTGATATGGCTTGTTTCCTTTGTTAAATAAAGTACCAAAAGAAACCTGTTTCTTGCTGATATCTCAAAACCAGAGAGCAAGAACAAATACTCCAAAGATGATGGGATTCGACATGCTTACCTGGGTAAAGCTTTAATTTATCAAAGAGTTACTAGTTACATATGGATGAAGGCAAGTCAGATCCTGCAAACTTCAGTGATATAAAGAATGTCTTCTACAAAGTCTGTTGAAATCAAGAACAGCCAAAAACACTGGCTGCCAGTGCAGCATGATGCATTTGAAGAGACCATGTTTTGGCCAGCAATGAAACAAAGCAAGAAAGGGAAGAACAACGGATTTTTCAAGACATGAAAATAGGAGAGGCCAGTTTTATAAAACTGTGACATATCAGACTCCAGCACTGACATTAACAGACAAATACCAGAGCAAGTTCCCATCAGATTTTAGTGCCTTGAGGTACTGACATCCACAGAAATGATTAACCCTGTTCATGGGTGTCACACAGAGCACATTAGGTTTTATGAAGGAAGCAAGTGCTCAGACAGCTTGTGGTTCCCCACATCTCTAAAAGCAAGTCACACAACGTCAAACAGGAACACGACAGCTCCTGTCTGGAGCTTTGCCTGGGGCTCAGACTGTGCTGGAAAGCTGCACGTCTTTGTTATACCAAGATACTTACAAACCTCCCCAGCCAGGCAGACCTTGTCTTAAAGGCATTTCATGCAGATTTCCCTATATTCCTTTAGGGAAAATGGGACAGTCACCTCTTGCAGCACTGCCTAAAGCACAGTGATATGCAGAGGCACGTTCCCATTCTTTTTTCCTCCTTTGCAACACTGCTATGCCATCCCTCCCCTCTGTTTAGTCAAACAGCTGCACGTGAAACGCCTGGAAGGACCTCACAGGGGCTGCTGTTTCACACAGAAGCAGAACACCACCCATCAGCTGCAGGAAGTCAGAGCCCAGAGGCAGGAGCTGAGCAGCTGCTCGTTGGAAGCAGCTGATGGTGGAATCTTGCCTCCCTGCAAGGCAAATCCTTTCTGGCTCTCTCTGAGCTCAGGCAGGATCCTCACCTCCTCCTGCAGGGCCTGCAGTACAGCCTACTAACAGCCAGTATTGCTGTACCTGCCTTTGTGCTATGACTTCTTGCCACAGCAGCCATACCAACTAAAAGTCATATTGCCTAACCACAATCAATTAAACTATTAAAATTTCAAGCCTTTCAAGTCAAAACTATTAAAAACCCCCAACAAATAAGCAGAAACAGATACTTCCAGTCATCGTTTTAACAGTGTAACACAGCCTTACGTGATGGTTGATGCAAACACACTACACACCAGGATACTTGCAATACTTCCTGGAATACCTTACTTATCTGGAATATTTGCCAACAACTTGCCACAACTATTGATTTTGAGTGTTTTTTGTTGAGTTTATTATCTGCCCAGTGTGACTAATTTGTAGATCATGTTCCTGGATTTGCTGTTTAACTAGACACCTCCCAGAATCAAAATCAACCTTCCCAGTAGCTATTGACTAGTTCAGTGTGAATACTCGTGTATGTCCATAGCTAATGGAAGCATCTGCAAGAGTCTCCTTTTCCCAGAGTTTCCATGAACAAAGCTATATTGGTCAGAGTAACCAGGGGAAGCCAACAAAGGAAGTCAGAGATATCATGGGGCTGATATTGTGGTAATACCAGATTATGTAATGAAACTGGGTCAGGGCAGTGAAAACCATAAACCATCCATCAGTGGCTTTTGTCAGCCCCTGTTCAAGCTCTACCTGGCACAGGACAGTGCCCCACTGGCTATTTTGGGCTTCTTGTCTCATTCAAGTTCTGCACTAAAATTATGTTTTACATCATTTAAACACGATACAACACACATACATTTGCATCCATGATGCACAAGTAGATCTGCCCCACTGCATCCCAGAGAAGGCAAACCTGAACATAACCACAAGACTGGCACCTGACAGCCATGAGGACCTGAAGCTAAAACCCAACTGTTGCTTTATACTTTTAATTGTCTGGCAATATCCATTCATTGCAACAGTCTGCTGTGTCGCTGTGTACCCGAGACTGCAAGAGCTTCAGGGCAGAGGCCATCGGTTTTTGTATGTTTATACAGTGCCTCCAACAACAATACAGTAGCAACCGGAAATCTCATAATTAAGTTATTACAGTAACAATGACAGAGCTGAGAAGCAGTGATTCTGGCTGTGTCAAAGCTGCATAAATCCATTTAACGCTCACACAGATATTCTAACCTCCCTGGCCTATTACAGAGCCTGGCTCTTGAGAGCAGAAAATTGGGAGGTAAACTAATGCACTGAAGGTTAGCAGTCCCAGTGCACAGCTGCTAGTCAGGGTAATGTAACGGGTCAGTCAAGGAAGCAAATGAATCTGCTTCAAAATGCCTACTCTGAATGCTGTGGGTTAAATTCTTGTGGCCTACAGAGTGTAGAATTGAGAAAGATAAATGGGATTTTCTTTTCATGAATGGAGGAACTGATAACAGAAACTTCTCAGACCTGCAAGTTAAGTCAGCCTCGGTACCCTCATCACTGCCATGGCACGACAGCTTTCCTCTCTCTGACATTAAAGCCTCAACACTTCCTTGGGAGGCTCCTTCTACTCAGTAAAAATCAACAGCATCGGGATCCACACAGCCATCTTCCAGAACCAGAGTGTAAACACAAGCAGTTTTCAGACCAAAAGTCAGTGAGACAAACTCAGCCACATGGTTATCTCTGACTGGTGCATCAACTCCATCAATAAAAAATCCTTCAGTCTAAGGTACCACAAGACTGTGACCCCATCACTCTCAGTGGGACTCAGGCCAGAGAGGACAGACCCTGTAATCTATCTGTTGATAATTTTTAAGCAGAGCACAGCCCAGATTCGTAGATAATGCAGAAATGAGAAGAAAGTGTAAAAATTTACTTTTGTTGTTTCTATCAGCTCATAATGTCAATAAAAGTAGTAATGCACTGTCTGTTATGCCAGAAATTCTAAGAACATTTATATCTATTTTTTACACAACAACTGCTCTGGAGTGATCATACTCTCAGTTAATGACAGGCACAACAGGTGGGTGGAACAGGAGGAGACAAGGCAATGAATAAAATCAGAACATTTTGCATTCTAAGCAGTTACCACATTTCTCTACATGTCAAGAGAGAAGGCACCCTTTCTGCAGTGCTCCTCTGTGGGACCTGTCCATCATTTGTATGACAACACCTGCAGCATGTTAGAGAACTGCCTGCTGCAACACTTGGCACTGCAAGAGATTTGGACTCTCACCCAGACAGGATATGGTGTTTTAAACCAAACCAGAGAGGGCATCAAACACTGATCCCATTTGCACCTGACCTAAAAACTCCAGAGACTAAAGCCCTACCTATGCCATTAGATATCACACTAACCTGCTACAGTGTTTGGCTCCGAAATCTTGAAATTTCACCACCCAGACAGGGAACAAGGCATACAGTTGAGGAGTGAAGGCAATAGAACAGATGAAACGTTTCTGGGAAAGAGCTCGAGCCTCTTGTGTACTAGCTCAGGGTTTCACCAAGGGGAAGGGTAACCACACAAGGGTAAGATCACTCCTGTCCTTGTCCGCACTGTTTTTCCCAAGTAGTCCAGCCTGTGTTTTGGCATTGAGTGCCTCCAGCAAATGGAAAAGGAGCCAAGTCCTCTGCTGTATGAAGCACCAGGGAACATTAAGTATCAGTTACCAGGTTTGTGACTCATTTCAATAGCTGGTCACCTATGAGAAGACCAAGTTCCCAGGAAGAATCAGCTTCTTAAGCAATCCTGAAATTCAAAGACCAAAAGATCACAAGGCTCAAAGAAAGACCCTCTCCTGAAGGGGTCGGATAAAGGGCCCAGTAGCCATCCAATTAAATTCTGGCACATTCATTTTTTATGGAATCATTAGTAAGGCAGTGGCTGCTGGCCACCCTGCCCCACCACCGTGCAAACAGCCCCAAAGCAGGATACAGCCAGACAGACACAATCCACAGGCAGAGCTGCTTCTGGGCAGGTGACAAGACCCTGGACCCAGGTTTCGCTGAGTCTTCACTTGTTCCTCTGTGTGCCCCAGCCTCCCCAGAGCCACCCACACTGCCAGTGGGTGCCAAGAGAGGCACTCCTTCCTGGCTCCTTCCAGTCAGGGGGGCAAAGCTGCAGGACAACAGGGGCAAAGGTTGCTTCCCCTTGCAAGGATAAATCTGTCTGTTCCACACCCCTGCCATGAGCCTCCCTGCAACATTTGCTTTGCAAGAGAACTGCAAGGTCAGGTGGAAGGTGTGAGAAGAAAATTACCATTCCTCATTGGAGGAAAAAGCCTGAAAATCCTGCAGCCATCCAGGGTGGCTGCAGGTGAAGCTGGCTTACCCCTGCCACTCAGAGCTGCTTTAGCAGCTGCGAATTTAACAAGAATAGTATTAAAATAACCTCACTTATTTATAAAAGCAGGCAGGCTGAGTGACATTTCTATTACAGAGCACACAGCACCGGGAGATTCCCTGACGCTGCAGTAAACCAGGGCGATCTGCATTACGATGCACTATTCTCTGCAGCACGCACGGGCTGCCTGTGCTCTCCTGGTGTAACAGCAGGTCTGATTCTCCTCCCCACAGAGCCGGGGGAAGTTTTGTTATAGGCTTTGGTGCTAGTAAGATAAAGTACTAAACCCATGAGTAACCACTAATGTCAGTCACATCCACTAGCCTGTTCATCTTGTATAATCAGCATTATGTATCTTGTGCATCATTCTGTCTCTGCAACATCCTGCAGCATGCTCACAGCTCGGGTGGAAATTGGGGCATTCTCGTTCAGTGGTTGGATAAAACTGCATTATAACATCATTTCCATTTCACACTGTATGGCTGAGATGTTCAGACACTTATACATGGGATCACTGAAGTGAATGAAAAGCTCATGTTAGTTATTTAGACTCCTTCAAAAATCTTAGCAATGTATTGGAATCTCTTTTATAGATTCCTCTCCTGCCCACTACAAAGACTGCTGCTGTAAAGTATCGCGTGTATTAACAAACATAACAAAACAACGAGGTCAGATGCCCTTAATTACACCAGTTTAAATCCAGAGTTACTTTGATAAAATCAATTAGATTATTGATATTTACAATGGTATACTGGGGAGCAGAATTTGACCCTTAATCTCTCTCACATGGGTTGCTGCCCTGCAGCAAAGTGCAGGTCCTAGTAATCTGTTCAGATGCCATCAATGCAATCTGTAGCAACTGCTCTGCATCTAGCAAATTAGTATAATGATCTAACACCGAGCAGTAACAACAATTAATGCTTGTAGCCAAGGCAGGCACTGTCCTCCACAGCAAGAGAACATGCACAGAACCTCTGCAGTATATTGCACAAATCAGCTGTACAAATCAAGGGAGCATTAAAAGCAAGAGCCTGACCCTGCAATGCCACCAGCTTTATTCTGCCTCTCAGCACTCACTGGGCCTGGTTCTGCCTGTCCCATCTAAGGTATGGGCATGATGTGCTCACTTCTCTCTAGCTGGACAGTCAGGGTTGTTCTGGAATACACTGGTACCCACAGCTGCAGAATCATGCACACCAATGGAAATGGTGAAATGCATTCATCTACCTTTTGTGCCCCTTTCTAGTAATTTTACTGAACTTTCTGAAGTATTCCTTAAATGTACATAGGCTTAATCTGTACCAAAACTTCTTTTTACAATGACTATAGATTCTGAAATATAACACTTTCTTACCCTTTTCCACAAAGAAAAATTATCAAATATTCCAGTCTTTTTCTCTTCACTGTGACTCAAGAGAGAAAAAATTGTAAATCAAAGCCATATAGAAAAAAAAGTACATTCTAATAAAGACACTAAGCCCTATTCTAGATGCCTATGGCTTCTGACTGTGCCCATACCAGTACAAAGATGGCAGCAGCACGTGTTCAATCAGAACATACTTTAAAGCTATTTTGTGCCACGGTAAAAAGGCAGACATAGTGTAAATCATAATCCCAAAGACTGACGCTAAAATTGCCTCAGATGTCTCACACCTGGATATAGCTTGGCTTTTACATATTAATTTGGCTGCAAAAGCCCTGCTTTTCTAGTATTCAGACTGCAAGCAAGATGCAGGAGGATGACTTTTATGCAGGTAGGTGGGCGCTTTTTTCATCCTGGACCTCTGCTGAGTTAAAGGTTTATAAACCACAGCAAGCTTGCCACTATCACTATTCAAGAATGATGCCATCTTAAAATAGCACAAAGGCAGATCTCAAAGAAAATAGCACTGTTTCCTTTCCTATAGTCAGCTGTGTATATGCCATTCTCATATTACACAGAGGGACTAAACAATGCTCTTATAGCCTTGTTTATCTACAGATACAAATGTTGCAACTACTTGGCTGCAGTGCCTCCATTGTGACTATCTCCTTTTCAGCCCGTACTCATCATATATTACTTCCTGCATGAGAATATGTTCATTTAGCTTGTATGCAAGAGGCTTCTACTTTGAAAGAAATCCTTCTCTAAGAGATTTAGGTGCTGGGGAAGGCTCTAGGTCAGTGCAGATTTGTTTCACTAACTACTGGAGAAGAAAAGCTTCCAGATACTCAAATATTTATCACAAAACATGAAAAGTTACCATCAACATTCCAACAAGTTCCGAAAAATACTTTGCCTTTCAAGCACGCTCAGCTTTCCTCCCACCCCAAAGGCGCTCGCTGCAGTGCCGGGGGAGGGCTGCAGGCTGAGCTCCCAGCCCCACCCGCGGGAGCAGCGCTGCCTTCGCCCCGCGCCCCAGTGACAGAACCTCTGGGCAGCATTTCATGTGCTCTGGAAATTCAGTGCTTCATAAACTGCTTTTTTTTCCTTGTTTTCCCTTTTGTTAAACAATCCTTTGCCAAGATGCAAACATGGAGCTTCACAGTGGGCAAATTACAGACCAGTGTGCTCAAGGCAAAGCTCCTTCCTAGCAGGCACAAGTCAGAGGTTTGTGCCTTGACATACAGGGTTCTTGTGGCTTTATCATGGTATTTTACTTTATCCTTTTTTATTCAGCTGTTGATGGTTCTCAGCATTTAGAGACAATGAGCAGGTCTCAAGATCAGGAATGCAGCTTCAACATTCAATTAATTTCCACAAAGAGTTTTTTCTGCCTTAGAAAATTCTCCTCTTTACTTCTTTGGATCCTGCTGAACCCCTTGCCAAATGTTACCTTTTGTCAAGATGTTCTGCAGCACGTGATGCTAGAACATTTTCTTTAGCTGTTTTAAAAATGTTACCTATCAAAGACAACATTATAATCCAGTATCTCCTTCCACTTCTACTGTAAAATGCAGAAAGGGGAGTTACTTACCATCATCATACTAGTCCTCATTTCACATGCTTCTGGAATGTTTTTGAAATGCTCTGGAATTGAAATAATTCCCCATTATTACTCCCTCTCCTACTTAAATAATCTCTCTCTTTCTGTGTAAGCTGCCTTGTATTTCTAAGAATAATCACTTCTCCCTGAACACTTTTTATTTTTATAATCCTTTTGTGAACACAGAATGCCTGAGAACAGACCCAGAACCCCACGTGAAGGCTGGAGAGGAAATGTCCAGATCTTAACCCAGAGCAGCTCTGGCTGCTGAGACTGCTGACAGTCTAAATCAACAGTTATCGTCAACCTTTCCCAGGCTGCAGATCCTAAATATTTCCCATTGGCTGTCCTAGGCTCTGTATGGCAAATCTAAGCACACTGACAACAGGCTCACTTTCCTTTTGGCACTCTCAGAAGAGCCTCTGGGAGTCTCCAGACCGCAGGTTATAAATCATTAAATCAATTGCCTTAAAAAGAGGTGCAAATTTCTCATTCAGCTCAACAAGGTGCTAACAGTAGAGTGCAGCAACAGCAACGTAGGTGTCAGCACTCCCAACCAGCCTGACAGAATGATGACCAACAGAGACATCAGACAATTTTGCCATTGTGCAAGGCTTTGGAGAATACAGCTGGTGTCAACATCTGTATTTTTCAGCCCAACCTCTGACACTGGAGTCCTAATTCAAAGCAAGAAGTTTAGTGAAACTCTGTTTCTCTTCCTATGTCCCTGATTAGCATTAATATATGTAAATTTTTATGCAAATACATGGCATTTAAAGGTAAAACCTCAGCTCTATATAATAATTACATACATTTTTTAAAAAGGTTTTTAAAGACCTATAATTATGAGATAAAAGAGAGAGCATATAACTATTATAGTTAAACGTCCTACATAAGTTAAAATGGGTATTGTAGCTAAGATAAGAAAGGATTTATCTTCCAGAGTTCTGATTCAGCAAGACACTTAAGCATGTAAGTAATTTTAAACGTATAAATAAAGTTGTTTGAGAAATACTTGTTCTTTTCCTAAAGAAAATTCTGGGAGTTTTTAATTTCCATTAAAATACTTCACTAATTATAAATCAGATGTTTAAACAAAGATTTTCAAAACGACAAAATTTCTTTCCCCCAAAATTTTTTTTCATTTTTGCCTTCAAAAGGGAAGAGACAGATCAAAAAGTTCCAGCGAATAGAAATTCAGCACCAAATTCTATTTTTGCCCTTTTCCCCCTGCAAGCTCTGCCGTAAGCGTGAAGCTTTAACTGTGCTGAAACAAAGGCGGGATGGGTCTCCCCAGCTCGGCGTGCTGGGGCCGGTCCCGCGGTCTGTGCTCCGCCACTGCGGGCTGCCTCCCGCCCTGCAGCACAGCATCCCAGGGGCTCGGGGACTGCCGGGAGCCGCAGCGCGGCCCCGCGGGCTCCCGGCCGCTCCTCCCCTCCGACTGCTTTGTGCCCGAGCTGAGCCGCGCTGCGGGGCTCGCTCCCTTCCCCGCCCTGTGCCCGCAGCCACTGCCCCCTGCTCGGTGCCACACAGGTAACCCGGGCAGACGGGGGGCACACCAGGCCCTGCCCCCTGCTCGGTGCCACACAGGTAACCCCGGGCAACAGGGGGGCACACCAGCCCTGCCCCCTGCTCGGTGCCACACAGGTAACCCGGGGGGGCACACCAGGCCCTGCCCCCTGCTCGGTGCCACACAGGTAACCCGGGGGGGCACACCAGCCACTGCCCCCTGCTCGGTGCCACACAGGTAACCCGGGCACACAGGGGGGCACACCAGGCCCTGCCCCCTGCTCGGTGCCACACAGGTAACCCGGGCACACAGGGCGGCACACCAGGCCCTGCCCCCTGCTCGGTGTCACACAGGTAACCCGGGGGGGCACACCAGCACTGCCCCCTGCTCGGTGCCACACAGGTAACCCGGACACACAGGGGGGCACACCAGGCCCCAGCCCAGCTGCAGAGAACTTACTGGCCTAAAACAATGGGTAAATCCGTGGACAAATCATCAGGTAGTATCTTAACAAGAAGAGAATGATGATGAGAGAGATGTGCCAAAGGAAATGGAGAGTGTGACCAGCCTTGCTCTCATGGCCCCGATGAGCCTCTCTCTTTTATCGGGGCACCACAACGGGGGCACCAAATGTCCTCAGAGCCATCAGGCTGGAGGGGCTTCAGTGGGGTCTTCCCTTTCTGGGTTTACACCTACCAGGCTGCCCAGTTTTGCTTTAAACTTGAACAGAGAATTAGGCAATCCTCTGCTCAAGAAGCAGCTAGGGAAGGAATATGAAAAACGTACACAAAATTAATCCAGCCCAGTGACAACCTGAGGATAGGGGGGAGGGAGAAGGATTTATTCATTTTCATGACAATAGCCATAGAGAAAAGAAATGCTCTCTTGCCTCTCCCCAGGGACTTGAATTGAATTCCCAGGGCTGCCAATCAGATCAAGAATTTAACACCATTTATTCTGTGGGGAGCCTGTCTGGAGCCAGTGTGTCAGCATCTGGATGATGCCCTGAGCTCTGCACGAGCAGAGCAGCCAGAATCATGGATCTGTCTGGCTTGCCATGCAGCGAGAGACTCTGCACACATGCACAGGGAAACGACTTCTCTCTCATTTATGGCAATATAAAGCTGGAGAGTAAGGAAAGCCTGTATGATTTAATTAAAACTCAAATGGTAGAACACAAGTTTCAGAGCAGCATTCACTGGCATTTGGACACACAGGATTGCTGTAGATGCCACTTCCACAAACCAGGATCTTGAATCAGACCCAATGACTGGCAGCATACTGGTTTAAGTGGTTCCCATTCGGAATAGTGCTTTTGCACCAATGTGGACAGGAAAAGAGACCCAGCATGTCATGAGGCTGACTGTTCTCCTGGAACAGTTTGCAAGGAGTTAAATTGCAGCTTATGTGATTTTTAGCCACTGCTTGCAAAATTAATTCATGTTTCAGGCTACAGAGAACCATGAACCACTCCGAGTGCCATGGGGATGATAAGCTCTTAGGTCAATTACTGCACAGATGTGCCCCAGTTTGGCTGCCTCTCATTTCAGTAATAATGCTACATATATATTTCTATATATTTAGCCTATACAGGTTAGTTGCAGAGAAAGCTCTAATTTACAACCCAAATATCCCCAAGTTTGTATATTTATTACTACAAAGTTTGCTGTTTCTACAGAAACAAACAAGACCATGTGGGTATTTCTGTCACTAGCAGTTCAATCTTTCCCTCACTGCAGTTTCATTTCTTCCACTGTGGTTAAAAGCTCAATAAGGAAAAAATAACAGTGCAAAGAATGCCAAGTCCCCTTTTGTTCTTTCCTGGAGCATTTCTAGCTGTGGCATTTTCAGATATTGCTTAAAGCATGGCACAGCCAATGCAAGACAGCATATTCTACTGAAAATCCTGGAAAGTCTTCCTGCCAGTAAGAGACTGTTCCTAATTTCCTCAGAAAGTGAAGAGCTGAGGGACAGGATCTCCCACTGCAAACATGAGACCTCATGTTAGACTGAAAAACACCAGCAGAATTTCAGGAGACAATTGGTTATCAAGAACTGGCAACCACAGCACCCAGTGAACAACACAGAGGTGTCACGTGCAAAGTACCACTGGCATTGCCTCATCTTTCCAGTGCATCCTCACTGAACCAGAATATAAAAAGACTTTGTATTCCATCTGCAAGAAAATTTTCAGCTACTACCAAGGGCTCCAATGAGTAGCACTGGTGATGAGAATGGATGCCATAACTTATGTTGCTTATTTGCCTATATTAAGCTCAAATTATTTTGATAACATCTATAAATGGATGCATACCATCCATTGGGAAATCCTCATCTTTTTTTTTTAAGGAAAGAATGTTTCTGTATAGAAATTAAGAGTTGGAGGGGCAATGTTTCATTGAGAGCACCATGGAAAAGATTATGCAAATAACTGCCAGAAAGGCAGGCTCTATTTTGCTGCAACTTACAGACTGATCCAAACTGAAAACTCGGTATTATTGTTATTCACCCATTTAAGGTCCTATTTTCACTTCAGTTTCCATAGAAACCTGTTGTCCTAAATCTGCAGCACTTATAGCCTTTTAGTGTCATGGGTTCTTTCTTTACAGCTCTAATTACACCATCATCCACAAGGGGAAATGGCTGGGATGCTTTTCCCACCACAGAAACATTCAGGAAGTGCTGCTCTGTAGACAGAGGGAATATAAAACCTAATCATAAACCTTCAGACATCGTCCTTTTTGGACAATTCCCCTATGTCACAGCTGTAGGTTTTATTGTTTGGGTTTTGAACATGGGCCATGGCAGAAATAAGAATGGAATTTGCAGAGAAAAAAAAAATTGGGTTAGCTTTTGCCCTTTCTCTGTCTTTTCTGGTCTACGGTAAAGAACAATTATATACAACTGAAGAAAATGGAAAAAATACTAGTAAATTAACTACTCTGGTGTCACATGGATATTAAATACATAAGGTTGAACAAAACTGTCAAGACATATGGTCCAGAAAGACCTCCCACTGCCAAAGGAATGAAGCTCGTGCCCTTTTATTAATTTACTTCAGCTCTCAGGTCTGCATACAATTTTCTTCTCAGCATATGAGGGGTTAAGGTTCCCACCTATGCATTCCAGATAGACTCAATAAGACTTTTTCAGTGTGCTAATACAAAACACACAGAGACCTTTGTCTTCCTACATGCTGGTAAAATGCCTGTTGTGCTATGCAGATTATTATTGTTATTATTATTTCTGGCACTGTCACTTCTAGCTATGGTGCTTCAAAGCAATGATATTAAAAACATAAAGGCAGGCAGCCTTTAAGGAATTGCAACAGCAACGTCAAGAACTTTTTATAGCACTCCTTATTGAAACATCTGGAGGAAGTATCATCTAACGGTTAGTGAAGACAGACAAAGAGCCAGGAGTCCTGTGTTCTGTTTCTAGGTCTGTCATTGTCACTGACTTCCCATAACCTCAGGCAGGTACCTTAAAAGTTATATAAAGTGGTACCTACCCAACCCTGGTTCTTTATGAGAGGTAAAGAAGTAATCTAAGATTTGCTGAAACTTTCCTTTATTAGCACTTTACTAGCACTGCAGTGGTACAAAGGGGTTTAAGGACACAGCCACCCATCATCCCCCAGAACCAGCACCTACCTCCCCCAGCTGCTCATTTACTCCTCCCATCTCTTCTGTCCTTACTGAGGCTGTGTTGCCACCGATTTGCCAATTTGCTCACTTCTTGTGAGCACTCCCTAATTTTCTTCAAAGGCAACAATTTTGCTGTGGCCAGCAAGTGAAACTGCTTAAACAGACACTGGGCTTTGCCTGGGGCACCTCTGGTGACCAGTGTAGAGAGTAACATCAGTAGGTGAGGTAACTTCTTTTACCAGCACAGCTAAGTCTGGAAGACAAGGTTTTCCTCCAGTCTAACTGTACTGCAAGTATTTTCTTTGGGGGAAGAGAATAATGTTTATGAATTAACATCTCCATTTGCTAATATGCCCTCATATCTGCATCATTTTCCATAGCCTAGAGGCTCTCTCAGTGCTAATGGCAAAGAACCCTACTCCTTACCAATACCATTTATGCAGACACAAAGTGGGGTTCAGACTGAGTTTGGAATCCTGGTATTCCCTGTTTTGCTGTGGACACAGGCCTGCTTGCTCAACTCCCAGGAATGCTTTAATTGAGGTCAACTGGACATCCCACAAACAAACCTTCTCATGGATTAGTCCACGATGATTGATATAGTGAGACACAAAGCAGTTACTTTAACTATTACCAAGTACTCAGAGTAAATTTTAAAAGAGAGATGATGAGGAAGAGGAAGAATATTTGCTGTTCTCTCACATAGTCTTAGATTAGGAACTGGAAGAAAATATTATAAACTGAATTCTCCCATTTAAGTAAGCTTTAAAACCCCCTCTCCCTGTCTCTGCAAACCTTGAAAAGTCCTGACACAGTAATCATGTCTCCAGCCCAGAGGATATAGAATTTCTACCATGGTCTTTCCAACAAGGTCATTTGACATTATTTACTCTGCATAAAGTGTGTTTGAGAAAAATTAAAATGTGAATGCCATAAAACCATGGTCTTTCAAATGGCCATCTTATCTATTAGCAGTTTGGAGTCTCTAGCAAGCAGCTCCACACAGGCCAGAAAGCAACAGCTGCAGCACTGAAGCCCTGCTGTCTTTTTTTTTTTTAAGAGGTGCTCCATGCTCTGAGTGTGCTTGCTTCAGGTGAGAAGCAGGAGATAAAAGTGAGAAGACAAGAAAAAGTATTATCTGTGGCATTCCTGACATCAAAAATAGCAGCATCATGTATGGGGCACCTGCAGTGCTGTTTAATGGCTCCATAATGATCAGAAAAATACCTAGATTTCCAAATCTACTTCACCTGGCATCTCAAATAAAATGATTTAAAAACAGAAGTTGTTGAGACAAAGGTAATTCTGAGGTGGCAGGTGAAGAGGATACAAAATACAACCCTGTTTATCTGCTAAGTTCACAACACAGTGTGGTCCTCCCTCAGAGTTTATCACCACACAGACCTCAAGCCAAAATAGCAGAAACAAAAATCATGACATCCTGGCCATACACACACTGCTCAGAGCAAATGCAGCAAAAGAAACATCACAAATATTTTTTTTGGCTATGGGAATCACTCTTTTTGTCATTTCTGTACTCTTGCCATAATTTCTGTGAATAATGAAGCTTCATGCTTTCCATGATTGTCTGCATCAGCAAAAAGCCACTTGCCTTAGATCTTCACAGAAACAGAACAACAAAACTAATCCCAGCAAAATCTGTACCACAACTATTTTCAGTGTTAGGGAATGTAAAACATTAGTCATTTAACCACAGTGACCACAGTTACCAAGTGCAGGCAGCTGTTTAAAAGACAACTTATGACAAAATGAAAAATTCATTCCCCACCCTTCAAAATGGTACAGAAATCTAACTTCTGAAAAATGAGCAAATTCAAGAAGAAAATTACATAGGGTAGGGCTACATTTGTCAGGTAAATTATCTTTTTGCTTGGCATCCTACGTCCTGACACTCTCCAGAAGTAAGAAGCTGCCATGTTTTACCAATATTTCCTCAACAAAAGGGACTTCCAAGCTAAACCAGAGGTCATGCTGACCCCACTAGCTAAGGCTTTTAATCCTCATGAGCCGTGTGCAGTCTGATACAACTTTGCCCTCATCAAACTGTTACCTGTTCCAAGTGTTTGCAGATGTTTTCCAGCTGTGTCAGAGGCTACCACTATGACTTTGTTGTTAATGACACTTGAATGGTTTCCTTTAAAAATAGTTCAGGCCCACTTATGCTACAACTATGGGGGTGAGGTAGAAGGCAGGCTCAGCATTCCCAGCCTGCTCTGCCAGTTGTTGCCATGCAAAACGAGAGCAGATCCCACATGGGATGAGCAGGATGTGGGAACCAAATCACTGCTTGGGCACTGGCAGCTTGCAAAGATATTTCCAAGCTATGCCCGGGGACAAAAAGAGGCCACCAAACTGCTTGTTTCCAACTAGCTCGTGCTTCAGCACTGAAGCAGCCTGTGCTTCAGGCTTCATGGGGTGCATGGGGGTACCTTCTACAGGGACATGGCACTGGCTGGAAACTACTCAGCAACAGAGGGAGAAAACGTGCCTGTTTTCTGTTAGGGAAAGCAAGAATGCAGCAGTAACTTTTCATGCAGGAGAGATGATACACAAACCAGGTACTACAGGTACAGGCACAAGCTCATCCTACAGGGAAAGAAAGAGTGGGGAGGAACCCCTTGTTCCTTGTTGCTGGGGTGACCATTAATAACACTGTTCTCCTTGGGGTCAGTAAGCTCCTTTTTCACCTGTGCTGGGTGGGGAGATTAATCCCAGAATTAACATAACATGGGAGAGTTCTCTCTGCTCCCTTGGTCAACACATCAGACTGAGCCTAAGCTCAGCACTGTACTGCAGATCTTAGTGCTGCATTCATTGCCTGTGTCCACAAAGGTTCAGTCATCCTTTCCCATTTGACACGCTGTGGAGACCACAACCATGGACAGGTGTCAGGGCATAGAGGAGAGGCTGTGCTGTGTGTCAGGAGTGTGTGTGAAAACACCTAAGCTCACAAGAGAAACTCAGCAGCTCCAAGATGGAGTTTTCTCTTCAGTATTCTAGTTAATTATGGCTTACCTCACTTCTCCCCCCAGAAATCCCCTTTGTCCTTTCCACTGCCGCGCTATTAAGTGTATCGCGCTCAGCACTGACAGGTGACAAATGAAGCGTAAGTTGGTTCACCACACTGACCCTTCTTGGCAGGGTTTACCCAGCTGGGCCTGACCTTTTCTTGCAGGCTAAGCAAATTTCCCTTCTCTGCAATTCTGCTCACAGGGTGCTGCTTTGTGGCTAAAAATCAGAGGAGAAGCTACTCACTTCCCATTATGGGATTCAGAGGAATCCTCTCCTAGCACCTCAGTTAAAATCATCAAGAAAGAGCAGATACAGCAGAACGTGAAGAATATTCTTTTGATAAATGAACTATAATGATAAGATTTTTTTTTCCAGGAGAAAGGGCCTGAGGGGAAAATGGACAATTGCTGCCATGCCATCCATTCCCTCCAAGCAAAGGTAGCATGTCTCTCATTAAATTACTGAATTTTCTCTACAGCTGTCAGCAAGGACAAGTTTTCCAAATGAACTGGTCAGCAATAACCTGCTTTCATGACAACTTGCAAAGGAGGGAGCAGGAGGGGTGATTTGTACTCAGTACAAAAACAAACCACAAAGACATCCCATGCAGCAGAAGCACAAAGCTGAGCTCTGCACATCAGAATGTTCCCCAGAGAAGGAGTCAAAGAATCAAAGCAAAGAAGCAGTGATACAAATAGCCTGACTTTTTCAAACACATCAAAGGCCAGAAAACAAGTCCCTCTCAACCCCAGGGACCAAGACAGAAAAGATCTAATAAAGAATTCAAATGCCATAATCACATAATCCAATAAGCTACAGTTAAACCAGAACACCTCTTTAGCAAACATCTGTAAGTGGGACAGGAAAGGCTCCAAAGTGCTAGGTAGGGATGGCTCCCTTCACTTCTCCATGTTAACACATCACCTCCTGTCAGTGGGACAGATCCAAAAGGTTCCTTCTTGGTTTCACATTCCCACACAGGAAAATATGAAAAGGGAGAAGAGCATCTCAACAAAAACAGCCAGCACAGATTGACCAGTCACTGAGAGCTGAGCAGTGCAGAATGTGTGCTGGACTGACCTGCCACGGTAGAAGCTGTGTATGGAATCTATGTGGGAACAATGAGAGAGGGCAGAGGTTGAGAAAGACAAAGAGAAAAAAACCATCCTCTCCAGACTGCTGCCAAGGTAAGTCCCTTTCTGTATCCTCCAACAATATTCCAACCCTTGTTTTCATTTTATTCTGGAAATAATCCTTCCTCTCTTCCAGTCTCATTCGGTATTTTCTTCCTTGTCATCTCTGAATCTCTCCCTCTTGTATTATCTAGGACTCCATCAGTCATTCTGCCCAAGTACCTGCTCCCCCAGGTGCAGCTCTTCCATCACCTCCCTGCCAAGTCTGCCAAACAGGGAAATGGCTCACTTGGCCATTGTGCAGCAGTGGCAGGGTTGCTCTCACACAGCAATCATCCATGCCAGAGAAAGAAGCTCTGCATTCCACACTGGCAGCAGTAAGGAACACTGTCCCTCCTGTGACATGCTGGGTAGGACTGTCCCCTTCCCCTTCCATGCTCAGACGTGTGGACAGGAGCAGACTTAGGGGACAATTCTGACCTCACTGGAGGAAGCAGAGCCAGACTCACAAACCTTCCTTTAACTGAAAGGCCATCCATGGCCTAACTTGTGTAATCAGGAAGAACAAGTTTTGCTGACGTACACATCCCTTAGGTATTTGCTTTTATACCAGCTCCCAAGTACAGTCAGTAAGCAGAGAGCAGTAAATCTCTGTGAAACACAGCAGGGGATGGCAGCACCAGAAAGGGTCATTTCCTCTTGCAGAGACTAGAGCAGGCAAGTGCTGTTCAGTGGGTATAAAGCCAAAGGAAAAGAGGCCCCCGGCTCTTCTGATACCCTTGTATGTACAGATGCTTCAGCAGAATCCTAATATTGTCCAGTGAATCTGTACTTAAGTAGTAGAATTAACATTTGCAAATACATCAGCCCTGTACTGGAAGAATTCCACTCTTATGACTTTCCTTCCTGTGCAGCCTCCTGTCATTAGCCTCTCTTCTACTGTACAAGCCATGTTTTCCCTGAGTACAATATTCCTGTGAGATACCTTACAAAGTGCTTTGCTGAAATCTAGCTGGATGATGTCTGCTGATGATTCAACACAGTCAAGCTTCCCTAATAAAGAAATACAGTAAATTAATTGTAGACATAAGGACAGTGTAGAACTGGTGGACTCAAATGTGGCTGCAGAGCCTTAGAACACCACACGTACGCTCAAGCCAGTTTTGGACCTGATGTCTCTGTTTTCACAGCAACTGCAAAGTGTAGGCACCTACAAAAAAATCTGGCAAGGCATGAGGAGGTATGCTGGAGTTCAATGAAAAAGCATTTTTTCTTTTCTATAAATAATAACTATGCAGAGAAGCACAACTGAATGCAGCCATTACAGTTCTAAGAGTGGGAATTAACTTACTGGAAAAGGTTGGGCAGTAACTCAGACACAAGACTCCCATCTGGAACACAGCCAAAAAGGGTCATCAGCTCTTTTAAGCTCCTTGCTTTATGCTATATGAAATCACTTTTTTTTTGATGCAAAACATGACAGTACTCACACAGGGTATTCAAGAAAAATCCATTACCTGGATGTGCCACATACACATCTCTGCAACAGAGCAGAATGCGTGAGCACATTCACACTGATCGTACAGTGAATTTCAGAAAGAGAGTTATAGCAGAAATGGGAGGGAAATGGTGAGTTGTTGTATATGATCTTTTACATGGTGAGTTATCAGTTGATTTATGTAGCAGAGTTAGTTCATGATAAATTCATGAGGCATCTGCTTTTGATCGCACAGTGCTCTTCTCATGTCTTGCCATTTTCAGCTCCCTCTTTATCCACCTTCTGGAGACAGCATTCTACCTCATATGCTAAACTGGTGCTACAGACAATAAGGACTGGTCTGCATTGGTTGCCCCTCCTGACATGCCACATTCTGGAAGGAAAGAGATACTCTAAGAAGTCAGAAGTCTGGGAGATAGAAGTGCACCCAGGCTGCTTGAAGAGGTAAATCTCTCCTAACATACTCAAGCATGTACATCCATATGAGCAATAAATAACTGACAGGGGCCAGTTTTTGATCAGCTGGCTTTAGACAAAGGTGCTCTGTACTGTACATGCACAAAAGCACTCCCAGCTTCACAAGGTGCGTTGTGGACAGATAAGTTTCCGTACTAAACTGGGTAAGATGAAAACTCTTTCAAGAAAAAGATGAGAGAAGCAGTCTATAGATTTAAGAAGTGTATCAGCTCCTTGTTTAAGCCCCAGATGTCATAAAGTCTTCAGTCTGCACTCATCCTCAGTTTATAGCTATCCTGCATGAGCATGACTATGGCTAAGGAGTAACCAGAGGCACTGCAGCCATGGAGCCCTGCACAGATTAACCAGCAGATACCAACCACATTTTGGAAAGGTTCAGCCCATGTACTGGTACTGTACTGCTTTGAATAGGCACCTTTTGGATCAGCATTAAAGATGGCTTGGAGCACATTGGGGCATTCCCCCATTCTCAGTCTTAGGTCTGCTCCCACTGAAGCCAGCAGTAATCTTGGTGAACGTTGCATGTGAGCCCAGGGAAGCAGGGAAGGTACATCTGCTCAAACCCCATACTGTTTTATAGTTTGCAATTGCTCAGTATCCAGAAATAATGTTCCAAAGCTAGTTTTAGGGCACAAAGGCATCCTTGGGTTATTTTTACTGGGACAACTACATAGTAGGAAGAGTCAGGATGGCATTACTACAGTGGCATGACAGTAACAGTTGAATGACAAAGTGATGCAACTTAGAGAGCAGCCTGAACCGGCATAGCTACAAATCAGAATCTGCTTCTGCACCTTGGCAAACAGTGACCTGTGGGTAAATTGCTGCTTGCAGCATAGACAGAACTTGACAGGAAAAACAGAGTCTTGGAAGGATCTCTGGCACCTGAACCAACTGCTATGGTCTGAAGAACTGTGATGAGAGCACATTCCAGAGTCAAAAGGCTGTGTCCACCATGGGGTAAGGAGCACTGGCTTGGAGCAAGCAACCACACTGGAGCATGCATGCTTTAGTGAGAGAGACCTGATATGTCACAGAAAGGGCTTTGTCTCATTTTCCCCATCTGTAAGACTTAACAGCTGAGAGACATAGTCAGGCAAAGAACTGCATGAGCTAAGGACTGTTAAGCTTGAACACTGTTGCTGGAAGGGATGTGCCAACGAGGAGGCATTTCCTGACATCAAACACCCAGTACACTACCATTCGGTAAAGTGAAGTCCTTTGGAGTCCACATACTCAAGTCTGAGTTAGTGTGTATGGTACAAGAACCCCTGTCCTTTTCAACATCCTCAGTAACCGTAGTGCTTTGGGAGCCACAATAATTAGCATAATTGTCAATTCAGCCTCTAATAATGTACAATGCGCTCATTAACCCAATTAACCCCACACAGCACAACAACCATCACAAACAACGCAAGTGATGCAGTGAAGGGGAATGGATGCTTGACAGCTCTGCCACATCCCAGCGTGATGACACGACACTGGCAAGGGCTGCAGGCAAATCCCAAAGGAAGGAGCCCCACTCAGCTCGGAGATGGGGTGAGCCGCCACCTGAGCTGGTGCCTCAGCCACGTGCTCAGCTCTCCTCAGCCCTGTCTCAGGGCAAGAGAGGAGTTTCTCCTCCCACAAGGTTTTTCTTGGTACATTTAATTAAGCACTATGTATCAACACCCACATATACACACTCCACTTCTCTACCCCCCTTCCCCCTGGAAAAGTCTCAGGTGGGATTCACTTGCCTGCTTTTGCTGCTGCTTAATTCAGTCAGACTAGTAAATAATTCAACAAGCACTCAGCCAACAAACAAACAGGCAGGCAGCACAAATGGCCAGACAGAGAGATGGAAGAATGAGAGACAGAAAGAAAAACCAAATGGGAGAGTGACAGCTTTTGCTGGAGCTTCTTTTCTATAGGCAGGACTTCAAGCTGTGCCTACTTCTTCATTCCCGGTGGTTACACTCTCCCCCCATAAAGAAGCAGGGAAGTTTGTCCATCTGACACTGCCATGACCTACTGACAACTCACTGGTTGGGGCCCCTTTGAACGACTGCCCAGCCTTTTGATTAATGTTCAGGAAGAGCTGCAGTGCTTTGCTTCTTGCTCTTCAGCTTTGAAACCCTTCAAGATGGGCACCAGCAGCTCTTGGGCTACAACTGGGCATGTGGGAGCCTGCCTCATTGACTCAAGTCTGTTTAGGCTTCTGTTCTCCCAGATGTAAAAGAAAAGATGAAAATCCTTTCCCACTGGCATCCCAGCAGGCCCAACAAACAGAAGCAATGCTAGGAGCCTGTCAGTCCTCCAGATCAAATACCAGGGCTTGGCAGTTCCAGTCCAAGGCTCACAGGGCAATTTCAACATGAGGCTCTTCACAGCACACTGGGTTAGCAACAGGCAAACAGAGTCAGGCTGTTTTGCTGACCTTCACAACAGCTCATCAAGTGCCATGGCACATGCCAAGTCACAACAGTTCTCTGACTCTCCTTCAGTTTCCTGGGTTGCTTGTCTATCTCATCAGCACACAGAAAGTGAGGCAGCAAGCACTAACTTGCAGAGTATCAGTTCTCAGGTCAGAGAGCCCCTACCCCACCCAAGCAGAAAGCTACAAGCATTACAGGAATATGCACAAAAGAGGCTTGCTGCAGTGACATTTCATCCTGTTAAACAGTCCCATTCACCTCCCATTCTGCTGGACAATTGGCTTTTCAGAAGGTCCAGGCCCACAAGTAAAAGTCAGGCACAGAATAAATCAGAAATCCACATCTATAAGCACTGATGATGCTCTGGTAGCATGGCCATTTCCTGCCAGGCATAAGGTTCTTCATAGTTCAAGGCACACAGTGCTCCCAGCCCAGAGGTTTTGGAGTTTCCTCACTCCACTGTCTGTGCTGGAGGCTGTCAATCCTCCACCCGTGGGGAAAGCTACCTTGAACGCTGGCACCTGGCAGATCAGGGGCAGTGGGGGTCTAAGATACAGGGATTATTCTTTTCCCCATCCATACTCTGCACACAGCAGTGGAGGAAGCAAAATTAAGGGTGAGAAGGAACACTACAGAATGGCCTCAACACTCACTGAGACCATGGTCCATTAATTCTGGAGCAGTCAGAGAGGCACAGAGCCCTGGAGGGTGCTTGTGACTGCTCTGCTCAGCTCCCTCACACATTTGCTCCAGAGGTACATGACAGGCAAAGGAAAGAAATTGTGCCTGTAGTATATTGGCCCTTTGAAACAATAGGAACTCACACAGGACTTCAGGAAGGCAATAAGAGTAGCATAAGTTTAGACAACATAGTTCTGAGTGCTGGATGTAGCTGCATCTTGCATGTCTGGACACAGAAAGAAATCCCTGCAGTACAACACACTGCTTGGAAGGCAGTAATTTGCTTTAAAGATAAAGGATTTCAGTGAAAAAAAAAATTTGCAATGGATTTTGGAAGGCTTATCAGGGATGAAAGTTACCTGACACTGCCAGGAGAAGAATCACATGAGACTGACTGAATTTCTATTTTCTTCCCCTTGTGAAAATTCAGTGAACACACTTGAACACAAGTCCTGCTGTTTCAGACTCGGACAGCAAAAACCTGATACAGACAACACATCTATACTACAACTGGCATTCTAGGCCACAAGCCCCCATTTGTTTTACCTACACATATCTGTTGCCTCCCTTGACCTGTCCTGGTATCAATTTTATACATTTGTGGCAGAAAACATTGAGCTGAGCTATTACAGTATAAAAGGAAAGAGTTTGTCTCTTAATTCTCCTACCTAGAGTCCTGCCACTCCCACCAAACAATGCCTAACCACATGAAGGGGCATAAGAATAAAGTGTCTAAATAAAAATATATTCAGGAATAAAAAAATACAATCTCATTGAATTCAGCTACAGTGTTGCAGCCTTGCAAGATAACAAGTGTACCTATATTCCAAAAAGGCCCTCAGGGTTTTCTGGGAAGGCAGAAACTCAAATGCTGTAAAATGGCAAACTAATTTAGATATTAAATACAGAATTAGTGATACTGCTGTTCCATGATGGGCTATGAATAAAGTTTTCACAAAACAAAACCCTTACAATTCTCTGACTGCATCAGTGAATACAGCAAAAGATGGTATCATCAAGCACCAAAAATATTAATTCCAGCCTTCCATAAAAACTGTCAACCATAAAAAATATATCCCAATCAAAGCAAAGGTGTGGCATAATTCAAGGTAAACATTCCACTATTCCGTCTACAAAAACAAACAGCAAACCAAAACACAGAGTTTTCTGTGATGCTTAACCCTACAATAGAGAGGAAGCTTTAACAAATGATATTTTGGAATGCAAAACACACCTAATAACAAATTAGCATAAGACAACCTTATTAATACAGCTAGTTTGTTTGAACTAGCTACCCGAGCATCCTATGAGAAAATCATTGTATGAAGCTAATAAGTGAGGAAGCTTCTGTGCACTACAAGGTTACTAAAACAGAATCCAAATTAGCAGGCACTACTGGGAGCCACAGTGGTAACAAGACCACCATCTCTCAAACTGCTGGGACCCCTCTAGGCCAGGACTAGTGAGGAACACAATGACAAGAGGCATGGAGGGGTAGCTTACATGCAATGTGCTCATTAGGTAAACGCCCTGGCTCTTTGCTGACTCCTTGCTACACGATATTTAACGAGTTTGCATGTGAGAACTGTCCTGAAGTGGTAGTGGAAAGACATGAATTTCAAAGGAGGTGACAAAGCATTGTACAAACATCTCGTAGATTATCAATTCCCTCCATCTGTCCTTGGAGCCACATAATTACATGATAGTTGCCAAATTTCAGTATGCAGAAATACCCTTTGCAAGAGCAGAAGACAAGCAGGTTGGTTTATTAACATGCTTCGTGTGAACATCCTCTGAGTCTCATTGAAAGGGATAAAAGGAGCAATGGAAGGATGACTTGAGTAGGTGTACATAGACAGTAATTACAGCAGAATGAAGCTTTTTCAGGCTGGGGAATAACTAAGCCTTTCCTCTGCCAAAACAGAGAATGAAGTAGCACGGAAGAGCCTCAGCTCACTGACCAGTTGCAGAGGTTTACCTGCTAGACCCTGTGCAATTTAGGCTGAGAGCCTCGAAGGACACCCCAAGAGAACCAGGGACCTTCTGCTGGTGGCTAAGGAGCAGTCAGCTGATCAGAAAGCCACGGGCACTTGGAGACAAGGCTGCCCCAGTAGAGGCTGAGCCACCGCTACACTGTGGTGATTGTTAAGCCAGGTGTGGCTGCAGTGGGGCAAGGTGTGCTGGCTGACTCCTTGTCAGCTCTTTAGTTACCTACCAGCCACAGAGAAAAAGGGGTTAAAAGGGAAGTGGGGCTTCTGCTGACCAGCTCTGGATACTGCTCTTGAGTGCATGTCTGGACCTACTTGGGGTAAGCAGAGAAATCATGTGACACCTTCTTATAGCAGTTCTCAGCAGGGTCGTGCAAACCCCTTCTGATTTTGGCTCAAGGAGGCTTCTATTGCCTGAACCTAACTCTGAGATTTTGTTTCATACACACACAGGCCCTCCAAGCGTAACCACAGCCAAGATCAGCCTGGTTGCAAGTCAAATGTTCAGATGGTTTCCACCCCAAATCATAAATCCCACCCTGTCACCTGGAACTGAGCCCATTCTGCTCAAACCTCAGTTTGCATTTGGGGGAAACTTGACTCCAGTTCACTGAAAGGTTTGCAAATCCAGCCCGCGTTCTGGGTTTGTAACAAACCCCCCAAAACAGACAAAATGCCCTTGGCTTTAGGGTTCATCTGGACCTTGTTGCCAGAGTCATGGTGTCATCTAGTGGTGACAGCTTGTATGGGCATACACACGGTCCCCACCTCCACTTCCCAAGCATCCCCACAGAGCACAGTGCAATTGCAGGTCCCGTAAACGTCTTCCAAAGTACATCACCTTTTTCAAAGGCAGAAGAGCTCCACTATTTCAGCAAAAGCCATTCACTCCTCGGGGAGACCTTTTTGCAAAGGCTCCCAAATAAAGTGAAGGGCAAACTTTGCTTCTCCTATCACTTCTACACAACTAGTAGACACAATCGCCTGGGGAAAGGGCAAACCACCATAGCAATCAGCAGCAGGCTCAGTTGCAAACAAATTTTAAACGTGAAAGTCATTCTCAGCATAAAAGCTGTATCTCTTGAAATGTCCCTTTTACCTACACTGTAATAATGCTCAAATACCATAGTAACAGATACTAGAGGGAAAAGGACTCCCATTTCAATTTGTACTTTGAGAGCTCTCTTGCATAGGCACATGTGTCCAGTTCTCAAGACAGGACTGCTGATTTTTGGATTCCCAATTTACAGCCTGTTGAGGGTAAGTTCAGAGCAGCCAAAGCAGCTCCCAAAGTCACAGCACATCTTTTGCAAGAAATCAAGTGTCTTAGGTCTCACTTCTAAAGGGATTTGGCCCACCATAAATACTATGTGACAGAGTTCTGGCAACACGAATTCCTTCTCCTTGGTGAAGCTGGGAACTGATGGACCCGCTCTTAAACCTACTCTGGTTTTAAGGAACTTTCAATGAAATTTAAGCTTAGGAGTTTTACCTTTCAGCTAAGACAGAGCAGGAACACAAACATGATTGGTTTTCCAGGCTCAGCTGATGGGTAGGAACAGGAGTCACCATCAATCCTGTTCCCATAACCTCAGGCACTGCACTGAGTCACTTGTCCCACAAGCTGATAAGAGCTGCATCTCAAAGGAAAGAAAACTCTCTTCAAATTGGAAGAAGGATCACAGTGTCAGCAGAGAGGCAGGGAAAAATTGCCAATTTCAGCACTGTCCTGGAAGCCAAGTGGGTTTTCAGGTTCCTGAGGTCTATCTGAAGTTTCATCGTGGATCCAGCTCAGGTGTTTCCTTGGCAGGTTTGTCTTCTAACTTAGAGCTTAATCCCTCCCTCTGATCTAGCCATCCTGTCTGCAAGCTAATGAGCTTGAAATTACTGGATAGTTATGTGTCCCTCTGAGCTCTGATCTGTGACACAACCACAGCTATAGCTGGACTTGCTTCTTTATTGTCTAGGGTTGCAGCCTAAAAGCCAGGCTTGATGCTAAAAACCATGAAATTGAAATCCCAGTTTACATGTGGGGTAAGAGGGAGAAAGCACTTTTTAGAACCCTGGTTACTTTTGGGATCCATCCTGAGACATTGAATTTTAAGCCTGGTACCAGCACAGACCAGGGCTATCTTCATGGCAGAGGATTCCACACATCCCATTCCACCTTGGTCACAGACAGCATGGGAAAGACTTTTAACTACTACTTGCCTGGACTCAAAATGACCACAGGAATTATCCAAAGTCAATGAGCTCTTTAGAGCTGCACCAAAGCGTTTTCTTCTCTCGGATCTGTTTTCTTCTCCCATCCTACCACCTGTGTTCTGCTTATTCTATGAAGTTTAAAGACTTCATGGTGCCATCTACCCACTAGGTCTAATATGAAGGTGAAGCCCAAAGCAAATTGCTCAAAGGTAAGAGAAAATGCTAAGCTACTGTTATGTGGGGTGGGTTTTAATTTTTAGTAAGTACACAAAATTTAAAGAGACAACTTACATCAGAGCCTGCATATGAAATACCTTTCAGCCCAAAGAAGCTTTTCAAAAATGTACACGCACAGAACCACAGAAATGTAGTCATCTCTAGAGCTGAATACAGCTGCTGCCCATCCAATACAATGTGATAACAACAAGGAGAGCTACTGCACTATTCACAATAAACCTCTGGGTTTTTGGTAAATGCACTATGGATTTCTGCACGCTTGCTATACCAGAGGACAGCCATATATTTAAAGGCTTCACCTGAGACAATAATGCAGAGCCAGCAAAATGTATTTCCTTTATGTCCCCTGGAAGGTCAAACACCTCCCCAGCAGAATAGGCCGGAATACAAACAGCCAAGCTCTTGAGCAATTTCATATCTGATATCCAGGTACTCGCCAGCCCCACCACTCAGCGCGTGCCGTGACAGATATGTCACAACTAAAGGTCACCGCAAGGTTTTCCCTGCCAGACTTGCCAGCCTTACAGGCAAGGCAGATTTGTTCCTGCTCAGTTGCTCTGTCCTGTATCCCAGGCACCGTGGCTTGTTTTGGAGTGCCCTCTGCAGCCCAGCCCACAGACCTGCGAGCCTGCCGGCATCGCGGTTACGGACGGACAGCGGTCAGCACCGGTCAGAGGCCCCGCGCTGGAGCCGAGACCCGGGCTCAGCCTCTGAGTCTGACTACCCGAGCTCTCGAGGTTTGGAAAGCACTGCCACCGGGCGGGGCTGCAGACACAACTGATTTTCAGGTCTGTGTTCTGGGGCAACTCTGCCTCAGCTCATCTCCCACACCTCACAAAGCTCTTGCCCTGTTGTTCTCATCTGGGATCTGAGGCAGAAAAAGCAGCACGTGCCCCTCGCACCGGCACTGCTGGGACTCTTTCTTTGCAGCCATGGGAGGCAATTTTACTCTTCACTTCCAGCCAGCCCACCTCATCTAAGTGATGAGTAATTCCTGTCTCCAAAGGAAAATAGGAAAGCTGAATAGTCCAAGATGTGGAGTCAGGAATCCCACCAGGGGTCAGCGGGCCTCTGAAAACTGCACAGAAACAGTTTCTACCCAGGCGGTAAGGGATCAGATATTCTAGAAGGTTCTATTAACTTACAGCCAATAATACTAGGCAAAAATCTTTAGTCAGTCCATTATCCTGACAGCTCCAAAAATCCTTATCCTACCCTTATTCTTTTCTATTCAAGCTGGTACAGGTAGCCAGGCCTGACATAAACACTGAAGTTTCCAACTCCCAACGTCAGAACATAAAGTGTTCCTGTGATTTTTTACTTACCTAGGTTCATACAGGTCTTTAATAAATTTCTTTTAAGCACAATGCACATAAGTATCTTTATTAGATCACTCTCAAGAAACAACTTTGCAGGATGTACAGGATTCTCTGTGCAGTGAGGTCCAGTGCTGCAAAGCTGTTAGGTCTGTGCTGCAGTCATGTGAAGTTCTCAGCAAGGAGTGGTTTGCACATGTGCATGCCAAGATGCACACATACAGTCACACCTGCATGCTAACAGCAAACATCTTAAAAAACCTTAGATGTGGCAGTCAAAACGTAACTTGCACCAAGGAAGAGAGCTACATGAGAGCAATATATGATTTTCTCTCTTTTATTTTTGTTATCCAGAGGCACATTCCTCTGTGAGGTATCGCTCCTACACCTGTACAAGGATGGAATTCCATGACTTGCCTCTTCTTACATCTTGTTCAAAGTTACCACTCCACATGTTCACTCCTAATCAATACATGCAGCTAGAACTGTCTCCTAGATTTACTACCATTCAGACATTTTTTCCCCTCCCACAGCAAAGCACAATTTATTTTGTCAGGTTTGTCACTGCAAAGCTGACACTACTTGCTTAAGAACAGACCAAGACACAATCCTAGCTCTGTCTCTTGCCCATGAAGGATTCTCAATTCCAAGAGGTGTATGTGGGGCGTCAGGGTCACTCTTTGTGTGGGCACTTACACGCACAATAATAACTTCCAATTCCCTTCCCCTTTTGGCTGCCATGCTTTCCTTGGGAAGAGATACCTGAATGCAGTCAGGTAGGTAACCTCTCCCTTCAGTGAGCTGCCAGCCATTGTTGTCTGCCTGTGTGATTTCTGTATTGCTTATCTGTGTCACTGTGTCATCCTCCTGTTCTCCCCATCGGGCAGCAGAGCCACGTGTAACGTTCATAAAACTTCACACAAGCCTGGTCATAGGGTTTTGCTGCCACAGTAAGCACTGAGGCTCAGCATGGCTGTGCTGACCCTGGAGAGGGACATGTCAGAATAACATGACTCACAGCAACACTATCACTGCTGTTAGGCCACTGATATTGCACCAGAAATAAACACAAAGGCATTGCCTATAATTACAAAGCTCTCGTCACAGGGCTGCTGCAGTGGCAAGGGCCCAGCAGAAAACCATTCCTTTTGGGGAGGCTGTGCCAGTGAGTGAACCAGCCAGTGCCAGGGCTGCACTTCAGCAGAGCTCATCTGCTTTGCCAGCTGAGTAGCTTATCTAACAAATACACCATGTCACCTTACAAACCTTGCTTCTTGAGGATTATAACCCCTGTGCCCTCCCAAATGCAGAATGCTCACAGAAACAGATGAAGCACCAAAAAATTCAAACAAACCAACCCACATAGTGTAGGTAACAGTGTGGGGCAGGCATCCTTTGCATTCTTTGCACATCTCAGTAACAAGGTTTTGTCAGAGAGCCTTTATCTAGAAATGATCCCTGTGCCTGCTGTCTTTGAGCATGCCACATGCTGCCCAGCAGATTTTAGTCCTTGCTACATGGAACAAGCAAAACCACCACACCTTAACACCAAACAGCACAGGCACAATATTTTTCATAAGGTCAAAGAATTAGTCATGCTTGAAGCTGTGTCTACACTCAGGACAAATTCTTTTGTTTAATGTTATTTTTTTTAATAGCATTCATGTAGAAGCAGATGGAAAGGATGGATATATTTACGATTAAAGGGTAAAAAAAGTCCCATCCAAACCATTCCGTTGGCCACAATCCCTTCTCCTCTCACCAGCCTTTTTCCACAGACAACTCTAACTCCTCTTCCCCTGTTTTTTCATTTCGTTGGCTCCTCCACCGTGCTCCCATTCCCTGCCCACATCAACCCTGATGCTCTGCAGCATGTGCTGGGTGTCTGCAGGGGGTACCACAGCCCTCCATACCAGCCAGAACATCATACAGGCACGTTGTGCTAATGGAGGTGGATTGCTGAGCGTCAGTCGCTACCACACATAATGAGATTAGCATTTGAATAGTGCTGATCAAGTTACCAGTAGCTCTGAACCCTGGGTCCATCAGATGCAAATGAATCACTATAAATTTTGCTCCTTTCTTAAGGGCTCTTTATATGCATGGCCAACACAGAAAGAACTGCAGTGGGTATCAGCCTGGGAAGTCTGTCTCTCACCATGACTGGGAACTTCTGAGGATGGAGAAACCATAGGAACATCTTTCCTTAGGTTTTTTTTATGAGCAGTTTTTTCCCCTTTTTTGATGTATCTTTTCTCCCAGGACTGTGCAGGACATATGCTGGCATAAAGTTCAGAGACAAAACCCTTCACAATAACTTCATGCAGGTCTTAATCCTATCTGTTTTAATTACCTGAGTAACTTCTGGAAGTCCTGCCAGCCTCCTTGTGGCAAGGACAGATCCTCCCCTGGATGGAGGATGAAGGTGAAGTGAGTCTGTGGTGTCTCCAACTGCACTGATTCAGTATCTTGGAAGCACTTGAAATATTGTGGAGCATCTTCATATCCTCACCTCCTCAGTCTCCCTGGAGGAAGATACAGTACAAATCCCATTTAGGAAGAATCCTTAGGGTACTGCCTTGCATGACTAAATGTAAACTGCCTAATCCCCTCCATATCTCAATGGACACTCTTATAGGGGAGTTTTCTCCCACATCTGTGCTGTGGGAAGGAACCCTGAGGGGAGGGGAGGAGAAGGGAAGAAGGCACAGTCAACTTGTGAAAGTGAAATCTGCAGATGTCAGGTGAGCTCTGGCACACACCAAAGTTCACCTGACACTGCAATGAGAAAAGAAGTCACAGGAGCATATAATTTCTACAAATACGGAGTTTTAACACATTCACAACATTCTGCAAGTTTGTACGTCAAATGCAGCCATCTGAGAATTTCTAGGACTGTACTGCAAATGAGCTTGTTCTTACAGTAAATCCAGTTGACCATTACACTCAGTTGACTCCAGCTGCTTGCACTTCTCTGAACAAACCCGAGAGATGAAGCTAAGACCATGTCAGCTCTCCAGACAGCCTGACTGAAGCAAGCCCTGTGAAGAACACTCAAACTCATTCACTTCCCAATTCAAAACCCTGGATGGCCTAAATCGCATTCTAGCAAATTCTATGCATCCTGGGCTAGAATACACACAAATTGCTATGTGGTTTGAGATTTGCAACTAGGAGTGACTTTCTGATTACCAGAGCTCCCTTTATTATTCCTAATATTATTATTCACCAGCTAATTACTCACTTCTAGCCCTAGATATTTTTAACATGGTACATTTATTTTGAGGTGCAGGAAAGAAAAGTACATGCACATAAGCATTAAAGTGAATTAACAAAATATTAGAACTCCTCACCACCTCCCCTGAGAAGAAGACTTCACATCTCCTCAGTCCACCTGCTCCTCGTTAAAGGAAAGGTGTGAGAAAGTTTACCACATTTGGAATGTCAATCAGCTCCTTTCCTACAGAGCCTAAATAGGTTCAACTAGCCGCAGGCACAGAGCACCAAAATTACTCCATGTCCCAGCTGGTTATATAACAAATCTGAATTAAATCAATAATTAAAGCAGTTCTTGCAAGATACTTCTCCCTGACGAGCCTACAGACCTTTTTAGAAAGCCAGTGGCACCTCCCCATAATGAGAAAAGGAGCTCAGGGCCCACTTTGCTGTGAGCCACCCACTTGCACTGGCAACAGACCCATTTTAACACCCATGGCAAACGCACACATCAATTTTGAATGCAGCCCACACTGGGAAAGGGCCAGGCCCTCCACTGCACTACGCACAAGACCCACCTCAAAGGCAGAGCCAAAACACGCTGCCCCTTCTCCGGCTCCCCAAGCTGAGCTCAGCGCAGCTCCCTTCTCTGCAGGGACCTCCTCAGCCACCCTAATTAGGGCCAAGGAGGTTCTCCTGAGCAGCTCCAGCTGCCCTGGCCCCCAGGGACACGCTGGGCGCTCCCTCAGCAAAGCAGAAACTCACCCTGGGAGACGTTAAGAGCTGACTCAGAGGTGTTAAAGAATGCACACTACCAAGGGGAAGGCGTGGGCACAGCCGAATCATCAGCCTACCGTCCCCTCACACAGAGACCACCCCGCACGGCTGGACTTGCCGCCACAGCCCAGCTCCCGAGGAACCCCAGGAGCCCGGCCTGGGCAGCTACAGCCTCAGGCCCTGCCCCTCGGGGCCACGGCGGCCGCCCGGAGCGCTGGGCCCTCGTGTGAATATCACCACTCCGCTCCTCGGGCTGGGCGACAGAGCCCCCGCCCCACGGCTGGGCCCACCCCATGGCAGAGCCCCGCCTCAGGCCTGGCTCTCCCTCACACACCTCTGCCCCTCAGCACTCAGTCCTCCTCGGGGCGCTGTCCCGTGTCCGCCTCAGCCGTTACCTCTCGGGCCGGTGTCTCGTGTCCCCTTCAGTCCTCAGGGCTGGGTCTTCCTCCCGACACCTCCGCCCCTCACGTGTCCCCCTCAGGGCTGGGTCTCCCTCCCGGCCCCTCCGCCCCTCACGCCTCGGGGCGGTGCCCGTATCCCCCTCAGGGCTGGGTCTCCCTCCCGGCACCTCCGCCCCTCACGCCTCGGGGCGGTGCCCGTGTCCGCCTCAGGGCTGGGTCTTTCTCCTGGCACCTCCGCCCCTCACGCCTCGGGGCGGTACCCGTGTCCGCCTCAGGGCTGGGTCTTTCTCCCGGCACCTCCGCCCCTCACGCCTCGGGGCGGTGCCCGTGTCCCCCTCAGGGCTGGGTCTTTCTCCTGGCACCTCCGCCCCTCACGCCTCGGGGCGGTGCCCGTGTCC
>VZRZ01007416.1:247272-267109 GCA_013398175.1 Climacteris rufus | reverse complement strand
CGCGCGCCCCCGCCCCTCGTGCCGGTGCTCGCGCTCGCCGCAGCCGCGGGGCGGCCGCCAGGGGGCGCCGCAGGGCCCTGCCCAGGCCTGGCACCCTCTCCTTGCCTGAGGGGCACGAGCCGGAAAGCTGGGAAAAGCTCCTAAAAATGGGGAAAATCCCCTAAAAAGGGGGGAAAATCCCCGAAAGAGGGGACAGCCCATGCGTTGAACAGCCCATGTAGACGGACAAGCATGTAGAAAGGGGAAAAAAAACCCAAAAAGACACGTGTCCCAGCCCAGGATAGAGCTCGTGGGCAGTAACACGGGGGAGCTTTACCTTGGTCCTACCTTCCAGCTCTTGCACTAAAGATTTCTTTTATGAATAAAAAAAAAGTAATTTAAGATGTACAAGCAGCTGAAGAAGAAATCAGATTTCTCCATTATGAAGAAAGGTCAAAATATAATGAACAGTACACAAATGTGCAGAGTGATGTATATAAACTAAAAACTCAGCACAGGCAAAACATTTGCAACAGACACAAAGTCTAAGATCTTTTATTACATTTTATAGATTAAATATATCTTCAGTAGAGTCTCTTTTTAAAACACACAAAAGGAAAAAATACATTCTTCATGTACATATGAAATACTGACCACATAGCAGGGACCATGTACAGTGCAAAGTATGAACACAGCTACACACACATCACCACCTTGGATGATTATCAAGCTTTTTCTACAGTAAAATTGGAACAAGTTAACAATTTCTGTTTCCAAAGATAAATCCATACCCTTCCCTTCCATGGCATTTTGTGGGATTGTGCAGGAAAGGGTTTAATTTACTTTTTAAAGTTACTATAAAATCCTTGCATTGCATGAAAAATTATCAAACTCCTCAAGCTTTACCACTTTCACACATTCATAATCATAGTACAATTTTTATTGTGATTGCAACCCAACTCCAAAAACCCAGGGAAAAACAGTAATATATATAACCTGGTATAGAGAAAGGAATGAATCAGAACTGATTGTTGCAATGTCCAGGAAACATGTACCCACATGTCCACACACACACACAGAGGATGGAAGATAGTGAGGTGTGACAGAGCATCTCCTGTTTGTCACAAGTTTGGAGTGAGGGCACGGGGTTGCACGTTTCACTTCGGCAGTGATCTCTGGTGTCTAGTAGGGGATGTCATTCTGGTAGTACTGGATCATGTCATATGTCCTACTCCTAGAGAAGAAAAGCAATGCCAGATGTAAGTAAAAGGTTAAAAAAACACTGCACCCATTGTCAGAGAAACATTCCTCAGGATCCCACAGAGACAAAACCCAGGTGAAGGAAATCAGCTGCTAATCAAAGCTAGCCCTACACTCTTTGAAGGCATTGTGAAGGCCCAGTAACTGTTATGGACAGTACAAAACATCCTGCTCCTGTTTAAACTAGTTAAAAAAAGTATTTCCACACTTCTCAGTGTGGCAACAGCATCATCAGCTTGGATCCTGTGTTTGGATAAGCCACAAGCACAGCAAATGGTATTTGCAGTTTGTTTAAGGAGAAGGAAATTCATAATGAATGAATCAAGATCATCAGGGCTGCATGGAGACATGATTGTGTGGAAATAAAAGTCATCATAATTAAGGTGAATGCTAATAATTAAAATAAAAGTGCAGGGGAAATAACAGCATTAATGGCAGCATCTCTGATGAGTGGCTGAGCAAACAAATCTCAGCTTGTTAACAGTAACTCAATTATCCACGGGCAGAGCTTATTCAGGCCACAGACTAACCATGCCACACATAGAAAAGCTCAAAGTTGTCAGAACTAAGCTGGCTCTGGGCATTCACACAGCAGTGTCACTGCCTTCAAACCCCACAATATTAATCTAAGATTCTGAGCAGGTGCACCAGCAAGCACTGGAATATCCAGTTCAGTTCTAGTGGGGCTGTATCTGAGCCAGTGAGTGGTACCAGTCTCAAGCTGACCCCATATGGAACTACACCAAAGTTTCTATTACACTCTCCAATACAGCCCACCAAACCTGGATTATCTAGGATGATAAAACATGCACTTAAAATGAACTATTACATTTATTCTTTAGACTAATCAGCCTTGCTATTTGACCCGGCTGGGCTTAAGCCTTCCTCTCCAGTGTAAAATGGAGGAGATGCAGCACATTCAGAAACAAACCTGCTATCCTGCATTATCTGAATGTCAGTAACCCAAAAATGTTGGTATTTGACTGATAAAACTCTAGTTTTCAGCTCTGCTCAAAGCCTGATGACCTTCCTGTAGTCATAAGGAGAAGACATGCATAGATGCCAAACCTGTTGCTGAGGAAACAATTCTGGATGATCTTGATGATGAAAGTTGCAGCCTCCCGTTCAGTCATGTTGGGGCTGAACCTGTGTCTATATGCAGAAAATCACAAAAAAGCAAGAGAAAATTAGTGAGGTTTCCTTTAAGCATAATACAAATGTGTCTTTGCACAAGCTCCATCAGGTGTGATTTCACTTTCTGCAAGTACCTACTTCTTGTGAAACCACCTGGTAAAAATTACATAACACTTTAATAAGCACTTAGTGTTAGTGGAGACAGAAGCTGTGAACTTTCATCAGTCTAGTGGTGACTCCAGGAACAGCCAATCCCTCTTTTTAGGCAGCTGCTGCTTTTAAAATATCTTTGTACCTAGTACTGCCCTTGAGCTCCAGCCCATCAGACTTTATGAATCGGTGCTCACTTCAGGAAACTACAGGAAGTGAAGTGCAGGAAATGCTGAGCTAACTCTGCTCTCTCTGGAGGTAGCTGTGGAGGCATAAACCTGAATGGCTGTTTAAAGTCACAGCAGAATTTGTATTTGCCCAAGCTGCTGGATGTTACATTATAGTCCCATTCAGTATTGCATTAGCTGTAGAAGAAATTTTAAGATGCTGTTATTCAGACTCTGACACCGTTTCAGAGGACATCAGACTCTGCAATACCTCTCAATTAAAGCAGGTCTTGCCTTTACAGTCTTATTTTGCTATCCTAGGAACTTTAAGATAACCCATGTACTTGCACAGTCACTGAACAACTTGAATTTAATTCTACATAAAAGCCTCTGGAATTCCTACTTTCTGATATATTCTATAAACAAAAGTTCCTATTTTAACAATTATAAGAGATCTAAAATATTTTAGTAGCATGACACCTATCCTCACTGCACAAGACATGGCAGTATAAATTCTATGAAGAACATATGAACACATTTTCCAGTTCACACATATTGCTGACTTACTTCAACAGCTTGATTGTCTGCCCTCGGAAACAGGGCAGCCCTGTATCCAGCATCAGTGTCACCAGGGACACCACAGCATCCATGTAAGGCCTAGAGAGAAAGAGGACAAAAAGGTCAGACCTGCAGCCTTAGCAGGTAAAGCAGGCAAGCTGAGCAGTTCAACGAGCTGGATCACACCTTTTTCTGTAATTAAATCAACACATATAATCCTCTTACATTTGCTGGTGAAGCAACAGCATTGCTTGCAATCTGTCACTTAATTAAATTCACTCCTTTATGTTGGACTGTCAAGATACTCAGAATGCTGCAAGATGAAGTCTCAAGGATTATACAAAGCAATGCTTTAGCAAAGAACATTTCTTTGGCATCAGAAAGGTGAATCAGTACACTAAAACAGTACAAAAGGCCAACAGTACAACACCACCACAGGAACATATTGTCTTTTAATTCTTAATTACTTTGTGTAATTCTTTACTACATCAGCCCACCCTCCCTATTTCTCCCTGTCCTCCCAGTCAGAACATTTATTATCTATGAAGCTTTGACTCTGCTACTTGGGTGACACATTTGCCTTGACACAAAAGATTTTGTCCAGACTGATTGATCTTGACTCCAAGACAGCCCATTCTGGGCTACTGGCAGAAATTTAGATCCTGTAAGGTAACATCAATAATACTTTATACTCATGATAGGAAGAGCTTTTATTTACACTCTGTTGTACTGTCCTTCTCCCACCCACATGCAACGTCCTCTTCATACAGACAACTTAGTGCTCCTGCATGTTAAAGCACAAAACCCCTGCCTATTCTACAACAGAAAATTGTAGCACTTTTTCCCATTTCCTACCCAATTAACTCTAGCTGAAATGGGGATTAATATGATTGTCCTCATTGGGATAAAAAGCAAGACTGATTCTCCTGTAGGTTCTGACTGTATTAACACTGCACTAAATCATGTAAGGAAATGTGTGAAACATCACATTTATAACCTGAATATATAAAAATTTAAAATATAAGGACAGAAAAAATACCACAAAGATAAACTGTAAAACAGCAGGATTATTACATTGGTTCAAAGTTTTCAAAATGTACCAGGACAGCAGACAAGCTCAGATCCCCTACAGATAAATATTATTAATCTTCTCATCTGGTTTTAGTCACGCAAGCACTTCCACTTTTGAGCAGTTAAGAACACCTCACCTGACTGCCAGGTAACCTCTGACACACATCTCCATAAACCATTTGAATGGTGTTGCCTCCATTTTTCCTCCCATTATCATCACCATCTCATCAGTCAGTTTAATGTCAGGCTCCCAGCCCAGGTTTCCACCAGGTGAGCTTTCAAACATGAATCCAAAATCTGTCCACAAAAGATAAACTGCCTCATAAACTTTGCTCTTTAACTGTGTGCTGTTAAAGCTAACATAGGCAAGGAGAGGTGGGTGGATTTCATGTATTAATACAAACATTTTAACTCCAACTGGAAAAAAGCTTTGATGAATTATAAGATCAGCAACAAAAGCATCATCACCATGACATTAGAACAGATGTAAGAATGGTATCAAATAAACTGCTGAAGTATCTGTGCAATTCCAGAAAAGCAAAGCTAAAGCAGAGGCTACAGCCTCATACAATGATATAAATTTACTTGTCAAGTTTAATTCATACCCTTGCAGTGATGAAAGGAATCCAAAGACACATTTCTACAATCACACACACATCCATGCATGAGTGCATATACACGTGTAATCCACACATATGTGAGTATATGCTTTCCTGACCCTGACAAAACTTTGCAGAGCTAAATTTACACAGAAGCAGTCAACACACACAACACTAAACAGGCATGAAAACATCTCCTGTGTGTTCACAAACTGTGCAATCAGTACACAGACTGATCTCAAAGGAAATGGCTGCTTTACTTTTATCTGCAATACTTAACAGCAGAAAGGAAAGGTAACAACTGAAATTCAGAGGTGACTGACCAATGTGAATGATGTGTCCCTTTTTGTCCAGCATGATGTTGCCATTATGCCTGTCTTTGATCTGCAGCAGGAACAGGAGCAGGCTGTAGGCAGCCATACTGCGGATGAAATTATAGCGAGCCTGGACAAACAAGTTACAGCAAATCAGAACAACTTACACAATTTCATAACTCTCCATCAGGAGATGAGACAGACAAACAGTCTTTTTTCTTTTTTTCCCATTCAAGATTAATTTGAAGTGATGTTCAATGATATTCTCCATACATCTGCAGCTGCAATAACTTCTTTAGCTAACTCATTCATAGCTAAAAATGGATTATCAGCATCAGAAACCAGATACAGCATTATGGGAGTCATTATCCAATTATTTGTCATTATTTCTAATAGGTAGAATGTTTCTCAGTTGAGATTTTGCCATGCTTGCCAACTGATATTTTACCTTCTGGAATGCAAGGGTAGACTCATCTCCATATTGCCTTGTAAAGTAATCATACATCCCAAAATCTGTCTGCCTGCCCAGCTGGTCACGGGATGTGCAGTCAGGAATGCACTCAATAACACCACACTGGAGGGGAAGGAGAGAAACAGGTTTGTAAAGCATGATTCCCAAAATATATTTTGTTCATGGCTCTTGGCAGTCATACAGGTCCTCTGGGAAATGTGGGGAAGCCTATAGATCACTGAATACAGAATTTCTAGTTTATTCATACAAAAAGTATATCCACTATTTTAGGATTTGCAACATAAGACAAGGTCTGTGACTTTCCACTGGCTTGCAAAATGTAGTCCCAAAAATCAAACAACAAAAATGGATTTGCAAGCAGCAAAATTTCAGAGCCAAAAGCTTTAGAAAAGCAGGAAGCAGGAGAGGAAAGAGTCTTTTTATTGCTAGTACTCCAAATATTTGGCATAAGTGATGTGGGCAGTACTTCCTTGTAGCATGGAATGTTTATGTGTGCTGGAAGAAAGTATTTTTGAATTAGGAACGATTTTCTACAGCACTGCAGTTAATTACCCACTTACCCCAGGAGCTGTGGCCACCACTCTGTATGGAAACACAAAAAGATCCAGGCCTACCAGCTGAAATATGTTCTTGAAGAGATCGATGATTTGTAAAGCTAACATGTCCTGTTAGACAAGAAAAAGATTGCACAAGCATTACAGGGGTTATGGATCATAAACTGGATTATAAAAATGCTCTGAAAAACTCCTAAGTGCATATTAAGTTACCCAGCAGGTCTGCAGATGTGTGCTTGTGCATGCATAGTGGAGGAAGTCAAAAAGGGAATTCATAAGTGCTGTGTGAGTGGGCAGCAAGCAACACTGATGAATTAACTGCTGACCTAAGAACAGACTTTCCATCACCCTTTGGTAAGAGGGCTACTAATAACTCTAGGGATAATAACCAGCATTCCCTCCTAATCAATCAAATTTCAATGGACAAGATCCCACCTTGGGAACTATTGCTACATTACAAATAGTTCAACTGAAAAATAAACTCTGAAAAAAAATGTTGAAGGCATGGCAAACTGTCTTAAAAGAATGGCCTTTATTTCCCAACCAGATTTTCTCTAGGGGTACTACACAGTTCTCCCCCTCAGTCCATAACTGAGAGATTCTCAAAGTTACAAAGCAAAATATTTCTATACTAAAATAATTTTCTTATGTATTGTCACCTAGAGATGTGTCTGCTCTAAGTGCAAAGCCTGACAGCTCTGTACCTGTCTGCAGTCATCGCCCACTTTAAAGATTGCTGCCTGCCAACAGATTTTCTTGCTGTCCACCTTTTCTTCTGCACTTTCATCGATGGAGTCAGAACGACAGCGCAGACCTGCAAAGCAAAACCCAATTAGTAGCTTTAATTAGTCACTTTCTATCATGACAAGTCCTCTGCACTCAAACCCACAGCATTTCACTGCAGGTGCACTACAGATATTTCTACCTTACACAGCAAAGTATCATTAGATAGCTCCCTATGTCTACTGGAACTAGAACATCTCAAACAGAGTTCATGACTTACCTGATAAATGCCTGCATTGCATTGAGCTGGTCAGCTAGAGACTCCCACAAAATGTATTATGAGGAAAAAACTCCAAAACCTGGAGTTTGCTATGGACTAAAAACCCAGAAAAGGCCATCTATTTGTATTTTAGTCTAAAGTAACTGTTACAGTTTCTTCAAGAGCTATGTGGCTTGCTTCCTGGGATAAAATAAATGATTTAAGTTTTCAGAATTTTATTCTCTCTTCCTTTGATCTAGTTTCATTTCTCAGATGAACCATGGCAGATACAGTTTAACATGGAAATAATTTTTCTGCAGCAGTACAGGTCACTAAAAGCAGGCAATTTTAAAGGAATTGCTGACTCTTAATTAGCAGTATCAATCATTAAGTTGCAGTTACTAACCTTCCTTTTCAAGCTCACTGACTCCGCATCGTTTCACTTTAAATTTGGCCAGGTAAGGTGCTTTTGCTGCACTAAATTAGAGTAAAAAGAAAGATGATGATGAGTGCAATCAGCCTAACAAAATTTTATAGAAAAATACCTGAATATCATGAATTACATTATGTACGTGTGTATATATATATACATATATGTATGTATGTATGTATGTAAAAATTAATATAACAAGAGCATGGTACCTCTGCATAGGAGTTCCTGATTTGTAATCAATATCCAGAACAATAGCTTCAGGATTGCTGGGCAAGTAACAGCCTGCAAAACAGAGCAGACAGCTGAGAACAAATCCACTGGCTGGGGAGACAGTGCAAGTTGGACAATAACTGATGTCAGTGTCCAATTTCAGTAGTTTTGAACGAAATAAAATGTTAGAGAAAAACTGGAGATTACAGTCTGTGAGCCATGAAGGATGTGGTATCCTTTGCATTAGTGAGTGAGTGCCAAAAACTCATAAAATGTAGTTTTGAGCTAATACTGCAGAACCTGTACCACAGAGAGGTACACAGAGGACATCTCTTAAAACAGTCCCTAATTAGATGTGGCAGCAGTCCCAGTGCACTGGGGAGTGACCTCAGCCACCAACACATGGTAGAAGAATTAGACTTGATAGAGATCAGGAAAAGCTTTCACCAAACTCCATTTTAAAAAGAAGCTTCAGATTGGGAAAACAGCTGTTCAAGATTTGAAAGGACCACCAGATAATGACATTTCAAGGGAATGCCTGATGGGAGAAAGAGGAGAATGAAAAGAACTGGATATGCTTCTTGAGATAATAAAATTCAAAAAAGCCACCTCTTAAAAAAAATTAATTGGTAGAAAGAAAAAGAGTTTATTTATCCTTCCTCTTCAGACATACATACCTACTTCTAGGTATGTGCATTTAGATGTGCATTATCTAACTTGCTTTTGGGCAAGTTTTGATGCACCATATAGAAATTATTGGATAGGTAAAAATATTTGAATTTTTTTCAAGAGAGAAACAATGAAACTATAACAGAAGAACAGCCACCAGCACCAAAACTGAAATGTCTACAAGCTGCCACTTGCAGAGATGATTTCAAGATTTGCTTGCAGAAAATACAGTACTCATGATGAATGCAAAAGCCCACAACTTTATATGATTAAATCACTTCTTACCAGGCTGCACTTTCACCTCAGATAGAGCACTCAAACAAGCTTTTTTTCTTTCATCTCCTTTAGGGAATGGCCTAGAAAAAGGATGATCTTTTATTTATCTGCATATTATGTATTACTCTACACACTAGGCTCAAATTTGTTTTAAACTTATACAAACAGAGCACAATTTCTGAAGTACAATACTCACTTGATAATGGCTGAAACGTTGGTGATTTTATTAAAGAAATCAAATTCCCGTTGGTAGAACTCCTTGGCTGGGCCAGACAGTGAGCCAGTTATCTCCTCCACTAACTGCTCCAGAAGTTCCCCAATGTCAGCTGCATGTGAAAAAAAAAGGAAGCATCTGTGTCAGAAGCTTATTTCAGAAAGTGAAATGATTTGGGTGATGGAAATAAGCACCTTTGGATAGGATTCACAAAAAAGTACTGAGGGAACCAGCACTGTATCTCTCTATCAGGCACTGATGCAGAATGGGCCCTGCTTCTACAAATAAAACAGAACTTCCCAGCTAAAAGGGTTCTTCCTGACAAGAAAGAAGCAGGAAGGGGAAACTGAGACAGGGAAAGGACTCAGGTCAGAATATATTTTAAAGTACTCACGATCTTTTTGATGTCCTTCTTCATCCAGGTAGATATTCGTTTTCATGTTCCAGATGAACTGGTGAGCCAGGAGCTGGGATTTGGCAGCTGCCCACAGGATGTATTCTCTAACATAACCCATCTGCAACCACATCCAGACCAGCAAGGACCAAAGGTCATTACAGCTCTCACAGACTCAATAATCACTGCCTCTCACAGCTATTCTTCAAACCCAGAAAGTGTTAAATGGATGGAAAGGCGGCCTCTGCACTCTCATTCACTTTGCTAAGAAGACCTTTGAAGAATGACAGTGTATTTTAAAAGGTAGTGAACAGATCTAAACTGTTTTCAGCTTTGTTACTGACTTACTCTGTAATTCTAATCAGCCTTTTTCCCACCTCCATGCAATTTTCCATCTGCTCTATTTGGATTTCAAATCTCTTTGAGCTTAGAGCATCTTCTAGTCTGTGTACAAAGCACAGTGTAACAGACACACTCATCTTGCCTGGCACCACTATGTGCTCCTGTAATACCACAAATCTACACACTGTCTTGTGCACTGTACAGTTTGGTGGCAAGAACTGCATGTGCTGGCACAGTTCCATCAAAATTCTGGAAGGTAAGGACACCCTTACAAAGAAGTTGAAGTGTACAAGGGAATCCTGCTCCTTCCAGCAGCTGCATTTCCTTTCCTCTACTTTCAAGGACTTTTGTAGTCTGTAGATGTTTCTGTGTTTGACTGATATTAACAGACAGGTGTCTGATGTTCGTGCTCTGCACTGCAGAGGACACTTACCTATGCAAAGTTCTCAAAGAATAACTATGCACAGTCACCTACACTATGGGCTGAGGATGTGTTCACCTGAAAATAAAGCACTGACCAGAGTTCACCTGCCTCGCTGGCAGGTAACAGTGATCTCACGTTAAGGAATTTTGAATTTGGTCATCAAGATTTACTTTGGCTTCTGCAAGGTGAGGCTGAGATCTGATCTCATACACATGATGGAGCACAAGACACCCCTGAATGTCTCCTCTGGTTAACTCCACAGCAAAATGATTAAGGATAATGATTTCATTTCATTGCTGGTTGTCTCATGCAGACCTCCAAAAGCTTTATTCAGACAGAGTCCTCACCTGGGGCGTCCCATAACAAAATCTCTTTCCTGACAGATGACCTACACAGCCTCTGGTTTCTCAAGTTTACCTGTTCATAAAAGACATATCCAAAGCAAGCCAGCCTCTAGAGACAATAACTTTTCTTCTATGTATTAGATAATAATAAGCAGCATTAGATTAAGCTTAATTTTTATGTGCTGCTTTAAGTCTAAAAGCTGTGTTCAAAATCTGTTTTGTTCCTCTGCAGCTGATTCATGATCTCACCTTGTCATACCGAAGTGCCTGAACAATCTGTGGAATGTAGAATAAAATGGCATCCTGAAAGAGAAGGCATGGCAAGGTTTTACTGGTTTTGTTTTAGCAGTCAGAAGGGAAGATGGTCACATGCACAGAGAAAAGCTCCCTTCAGTTTGGTGATAAACAAAATCCCACTGCCTCTTTGTTTTAAACTATATATGCAACCCCCTCAAATCAAAGTATTCTTTTGTTTAGTTACTCCCTTCAAAAAATCGTTAATTATTATGTACTTTACAATCCTAAGACAAGTGCTAAAAAACCAGCTTTCTGCTGCCTTAGAAGAAACACTTTGTCACTGAGAGAAGATGCAAAAGGGATGATTTTGGAAGGGCAGCCTGAAGAATTCAGCTTAGTGTTATTTACAACACTAAAGTTGCAGATACATGAGCCAGTTTTACATGGGACAACCAACTTCCAATTTCCATCACCCTTTGTGCACATTCTGCAATGTGCTGTGCCCACTTAGCACAAGCCTCCCCACAGCATTAACATGAAGCCTGTGGCCACAATGACCAAGGCCAGAACTCCCCTGGGGTGTTGAGGCTTTCTGGGAGCTCCTCTTACCGGAGGGAAAGATCGCAGGACTTTAACTCCATACTGAGCTGTCAGAGGATGAGGGGGATACATGCTTGAGAAGTAGGAAAGGCCAGTGGGTGGATCTGTGGGTGCCCAGCACAGAACGTGGCTGAGCTCAGGTGCATCAGCATCAATGGTATGCCAGGTAACCAGGTACTGAAAAAGCAGGTCAGACACGTTAGGGCCGTGCAGCACTCACTGTGTGTGGGTACTACACATCAGACAGTAATGCTCTCATCTAGCTTTCTCCAGCAGGGAAAGTGAAACCTGGGACATTTTCTTTTACAAAACCATGGCTATTTTTTCTCTAATGCATTTTTCCATGGAAACCTAGCTGTTGAAACTGCCTCACCTCTCAGAACACGAAATAAAGTTACTAAAAGCACAATCCAGAAGTTCTAGCACAGGGAAAAAGAAAGGATGAGTCATTTTAAAAGGGTCAAAGAAGGTTCAATTTTTCTCTCATCTATTTTACAGGTGATGTACAGAATGCAGCTCTGACAAGACTGTCCCTCACGACTGAAGTGCTTCACTGCAGATCAGCACAATGAGCCTCCTCCACTTCCTGAGCTTGGCCTCTTGATACACAGAACAGGTTAAGCTTGAAATAACTTCAGCAGCAGCACTCACCATGACCCACCACAGATCTTTTCACTTATTATGCCAAAGGAACAGAAATGGTGGCTGTACTGCAAGTGATGAGTTTTGAGCCACTTTGTGTGTGGTGAGAATACCCAGAAGCAAGATGTACCATTAGCTAACTAGCTACCTCCTCTTGCTGCTGTGATTCTCCCCTCAGCACCCCCCATTCCACAGCTGTTCTGTCATTCTCTCCTGCAGAGATATGGTTAGCACTAGAACATACACTGTGGCAAGTCAAGACTGCATTTTCCAATATAGCTGAATGAAATGGGGCCCTGTAACAGTAAAAACATTCCCAAATACCTTTATTGCTTCAGGAACATCACTGACAGCTCCTGGGTCCAGCCGGACCAGACGGGTCACTTCTGTCCCAATAGCTTCAGTGTTCTTAAATCTAAGTGTAACCAGGAAGACAGTAACAGTATTAGAAAATGCTGATGGATTCTTCTATTTATGTAAAGATGAGGACAGCAAAAGGCAGAAAATTCTATGCTCAATAAACAAAGAGTCCAACTATGAAATAATGTACAATGAGGGATCAATGTGCCATGGAAAGAGGTTCTGAAACTGGTCCTCATCCAGTGCTTTTGTATAAACCAGTAGTATTTCAGCCCACTACCACTAGTGGATTCTTGGCTGAAATATTCTGTCTGGGATTCTACAAAAAACAGTGTTCAGAACTCCACTTGGCAAAAAATATCACTGTCGTAAGGGGGAAGGAATTTCCTTTCCCTTCCGGAGCCAACTATGCTAATTCTCCTTTAATACTTATAAAAGTACAAGCCAATATCTAGCTAAACACTGCATTCCAAGATACTTTTAACACTGCTTAAATGCTATGTTTGTTAATGGGCTGAATGCTATTAAAACCCAAACCTAGTTTCTTCTGAACCAAACACTGTGTAAGTGCTGGCAAAGAGCAGGTGGTAGGGAAGGCAGTTGGACTTCATTAGTGACTGAGCCAAATGAGTCTATTTAGTAATCTAGTTCTTTTCAAAGGTCTCAAACAGTTGTGACAGTATGCAAGAGGCTGCAAACAGAAGCAAGTGCTATAAGTACTTTCTGTAAATATTCACTCAACTTCTAAGGCAGCAGTTATTGCATCAGTTGTTCCTTTTGATATATCTCACCTGGTAGGCAGCTGTACAGCAAGATGAGGAGAAATGCTCCAAGCCAGATTTACATTATCCTTCCACTGCTTCTCACTAAGACTGATGTATTTAGACCTCCAGTTTGCTACACTGCTCTCTCCAGTTTGATCCAACTCTAGCTCAGGGGAAGACAGTGGATTGTACCATGTGATCAAGCGTTCAATCTCAGTAGCCTGAGGAAAACAGGGAAAAAAAAGTGTTTTCTGGAAGAAGCAAAACACTCCCAATCTTATACTGTAGTTTATATCTCCTGTACAAAGTCTTAGAAATTCAAGCAGTTTCCCCATCCTTCTGATGACTCACCAGCAACGAGAGCAGTAATGTCCTTCTCTTCATGTAGTACTTGTGCAGCTGTGTCCCCCTGTTTGTCTTCTTGGACATGCCTTGGGAAAAGGATAAAAAAGCTTTCAGTGGCTTTTGTTCAGTATGTTAAATCACACTTTCAAACTGTCCATACTTGGAAACATTGACAGGGAAGAACTGAATTGAGATCAGAGTGACTGCAGGACCTCAGCACTGCAGCCACTCATCCTGCAGGTGTTCTATGAACAAATGGAGCACAACAGGCTGCAGGGGTATCAATGCAGCCAGCAGTGCACTCACTTTAGGAACATGACAGTCTACTAGAAGGAGAGAGCACACAGTTTTAAAACTGTACCCATGATCTAATGTCACTCTGCTGTCCCCAAAAAGCACTGGGGATGTGTTTCCACAAAGCACAAAATGTCCTTACAGGATTTCAATACACCCTGACCTCCTCCAGTCTTATTTCTTCTGCACTAGAGAACTGAACATTCTATCAAAAAAGGTGATTTCAGAACTTTCCTGCTTGCTACCAGTGAGACTTTTTCCATCCTATTTTCAGAGTTTGGCACTGGTAATTAAATACCCTGCCAGAAGAACACGAGCCTAATGTTAAAGGTAAATATTGACTTTAAGCATCTGAGTATAAACTATGCTGTGAAATTGACTGTAATGAGCTAGTTACAATCAAAAAGATACCTGATTTTTTAGATATGGTTGACATGCCACTGGACAAAGGGTAAGTATTTATCCATCCTTGTGTAGCCTGCTGCCGAGATCCAACATTGATATCCAGGTTGCTCCTAGTATCCTGATTATCTAAGAACAGAGCACAGATCTGATGTAGAATCCAATCAAAGAAACAAGATGCATTTTAAAACAGCACATAAAGGAACTCACCAGGTGGCACAAGTTGGCTTGCAGTCAGATACTTTTTGTCTGAGAACATGGCTGTCCAAAACTTGATCAATATGCTGATATCCTCCCGAAGCCTCTTTTCCCCTTGTGTGGGGAACTTTGAAGGACAACTTGAAGAAATCACACAAATAATGTGATGTTGAGTGCATTGGTGTAAAAAGAAAAACCAGCAGTCAAAAACCCTCACAAATCTCATTAAGTCATATTTTTTGTTCAGATCAAAATCTACAAGGATGATACTACACATCACTATATTTCATCTTCATGGCTTTATTATGTCTGACTGAAGAGTAAAAACTTCCAATTATAACTGAAAATTAAGGCAGCAGTCTGCCAGCTTCCTGGATTCATTTAAAGTTAGTATTAGGACTGACTGACCTCCTCACATTCAGACACTCCTATCAATTATATTTTCTTTTGTGCCCATGTCAAATGTCGAAATAATCAGATTCAGTATGGCTGTATTTTCAAAACAATGAAACTATATTTCAGCCACACACACTGTAACAGCAATTCTTTAAATCTTGTAAATCTAGATACAGTTTTGAGCATTGCATAAACTTCAAAATAAGGAAAAAAAGGAAAGATAAATATTCCTGAAGATGCTGCTTTTTAAACCACACATAAAATCTGAAACTAGTATCTAAGTCTCTTTGAGAGAGTTTATGAACCATACAAAAGCATAAGAAAAGTTTCTGTTAAAATGGCAAAAAAAGGAAAGGAAGACATTAAATCAATAGAAGAGAAAGACAGCAGCTGCTCTGAAGTATCACTTAAGGTTCAGAAAAAACAGAAACACATTTTCAGTGAGTAGTTTCAAATAAAAGAGTACCTGAAATAATCGAAGGCAGTTGAATAAATCTTTTCTCTCAAAACGTTTCTGATAGTTGCATTTGGAACCACATCAGCATGCAGCAGAGACAAACCCAGAGTCAGCAACCTAGTAAGCAAAAGAGAGAATGGAAATTCTGGCACTCCCAAAATGGTGACCAATGTGACACCATGCAAACCATAGCTAAAGCTGTAACTGCAGCCTGAGAAGTGTCTGTTCCAGAGCTCTTGGCAACCTGTTCACATTACCACCAGTCTGTTCCCACAGCTGTGACTACTGAACCATAGAAAGCAAAAGCCTTCAAGTCACAAAAGGTGAAAATAAATGATGAAGCAAAATCATCTACCACTGATACACTGACTAGATCCATTATGTGGGCAATTAGTGTATGCAATTATCCCATGAAATTTCCTAAAACACCACAAAATTACTTTCAAGCTTAAGTCAGCTACTTGTGATTTGAAAACAGAGCTTAGACTCTGCATCATTGCAGGCTTTTAATGCAGTTTTCATCACTTGGAGCCAAGGACAAGTTACACATTTAGAGTTTAGTTGTTTTCTACCATCTAGCTATAACCTTATTTCTTCTCTCTAAAATCTCATGTCTGTGATTGCAGCCAGAAGACAGCAGCAGCAGCACTCACTTAAAGCGGGGTCCAATGGCTGCCACGTGCCGATTCAAGCTGCCCTTGGCGCCGCCGATGTTCAGGGACAGCGAGCGCTGGAGCAGGCTGGAGAAGATCTCGATTTGGTCAGAACTGCAGTATTTGGCTATTTCAAACCTCTGCACCAAAAACTGAGGAAAAGAGACAGACATACCATGCCTCCTTCGACCTTTTTTAATTTCAAACCCCACCCCCAGACTTTGCTTTCTCCCCCGCTCAATGATTATGCCCATGTGAACACAGTGTGTCTCCTGGCTTGCAGCGCCAGGATTCCCATCCTTTCCCAAATCATGGAAGCACAAGTGCTGAGTAGTTTAAACACAGTATCACTGCAACAATGCCACAGCTGGGATGTTCCAGAAGAAGTACACACCTCTATCCAGATGTAATGGGGGGTCACCTCTGGTGGACAGGGCCTTGGCTGGCTCTCCTCTGAAGCTGCTAATGGATCTGCTTCTTTCTGCTCTGCAGAAAACAGGCCAACCTTCTGCTCCACTGTCATCTGCCAGGCTCCTGCCATTTCCCGCATGAACTGCAAAGAGGAAGGCAACAGCACTTCTTGTTTCAAGAGCATCTCATATGAAAAGCACAATCTGTCCCCACAGCACACACAAGAATGTACTACATCAATTAAAATTCACTGCAATGCTGATGGAGAGGCAGACACAGATCTATACATCCCAGCCGAAAGAAAATGTTTCTTTCACATCCTAGGAAAGGAAGAGAGACTCCCCCAGAATGTCAGCTAGTAACAGAAAGCCTAAAGGCAGCAGCAGACAGGCACTGTATTTTGTTGAGGAGACTGAACAGTCAGATCAGCCCATGCCACCCATCCTCCTGCTCTACTAAAGTTGTTGCCTCCCACACAAACCCAGCAGAGACAAGCACAGGTTCCCATGACCTGCAGGACACAGTTTGGCCCATGAGCACACACAGCTGGTGAAGCACAACATAAAGATGGCCCACAATTCAGTTTTGCTGATCCTGCTCTCGGGAGCAGCATCCTCTATAGTACAGAGGCCCAGCAACAAAGACTGCTCTCTGTTCTCCTCAACAAGATACAAAGACATTTCCCTAAATGCCTAACTGAAAAAAATGCAACTGATGCTTAAGAAGTTAACCACTGAAACCTGCATGTAAACTCACCTAAGTAAATTCAGATGGATTATTATGTCCAGCAAGTGAAACACTCAGTGCTTCCTAAGCAAAGCAATTACCAGAGGCAGCTTTTTCAGCTCTGTGGGTTGTCACTACCCCATGCTGAGCTGCTTGCTTTATTACTATTACATTAATCCCCATCTCACAAAATACAACTGGTTTAGCCTGTTACAGGATTAGGACATTTGAAAGCCTATGTTTTGATGCAATGGTGCAATGCCAGATACCAGAGGCTCTGATTAATGAGCAGGGACACTGATTTCTCTTTGTTTTTAAACACCATTCTATACATTGTGATAGTATAGACCCAATTCACAAACAGCTCAAGCATCTCATCAGCAAACTAAATTCTACAGCTGAGATTCTAACAGGTTTCTTTTGCTGTATCATTCATGCTGCTGAGAAAGATCTCAGTTTCCCACAGTCCACTTCGTGAGGGTGCTCAGACTTCCAACAATACATGAACAGAGATTTCCTGGCAGGCTAAAGTGATTAACAGTGCAATCAACATCCTTGACACAGATTCACAGTATCTGTGAATCCCAAAATTGTCTCTCTTGCCCCTTGCAGGGGCAGAGAACAAGTAGTTAAATGGCTTCCTACCGGCACTTCTATTCCATTCTTGGCAGCAAGCAGCCACTCCCAGCAAGCAATTGCTGTTTCCATGCCATGTTCATTGAACATTCGCAGGGGTCCCCAACACAGATGATGAAGGAGCTGGGGATCACAGTCTGAAAACAAACATTCACTCAGATTTCTCCAACAGAACAACTGCTCTCCACATCAGCATGAAATTGGTGTGCACTGTAGGTAATAATCAGTTCCTAATAAATAGCTTCTAACTTAAGAAGGCTTTTCTTCAATAGAAGCCTAATTGAAAAAACTCAAAACACAGTTTTGCTTCAAGCTGATGTGCCCTGGGTTAGTATAGGGACAGTTTTTGTAGTTTATTACTCTTGGCATTTACCATGAGAAGCAGAACTCCATTTGGTTTTCATTACCTTTGCTGCTTATTAGCAGTGCAGTCAACTTAAACATGGCCTGGGTGTAGAATTCAGTGTTGCCTGACTCAAGAGCAGCATTCAGCTCTTTGACCATCAGTTTATTCAGGTCAGATGTTCGTCCTGTGGCATTTGAGAACTGAATCATTCCAGAAACCTGTAAAATTTAAGGGGGTTTTCAACAAAGAACAGTATTTTTAGGAATCTAGTTTGGTATTGGTCATGTGCTGATTAGGGAGCTCCACAAACAGAGGCATCTTTTATTAGTACTTTACTAAGTCTTTAGCTTTATCTGCAATCTAATCTTTAGCTTTATCTGCAAGACCAAAAGTAAAATGATCTGTTTAATAACTAGGAAAATTATACTCTTTTATCTTGAGGGGATTTAGAGACTATGCTTCATGTAACAGATTCATACACCAGAACAGACTGGAAGGACATCCTGCCCTGAGAAGTGATGCCAGAGCTTGTGGACACTGCACACTCACGAGAAACCCTGTCCTTACCTCTCCTGCGTAGCGGTTGCGCAAGTTAAGAGAAGCCATGAAGTTGGAGTAGTCCTTCTTCACACAAGTTGGTCTTTCAGTGAGCTGGGTTGCCTAGGACCAGACCACATCAAGGTGTTTATACTGTTCATATCAAACTATCTGTCTCTTTTTCTTTTTATTCCTTCACATATGTTTAAAATTCATTTTTCCTTATGCTTATAATCAGAGTAGTATCAGGACTATTACGTACAACAGTACCAGGCCTGATAAAAATTAAATAAGGAATATGTGCATTTTTTCCATGGATAGAGAATCACAGAACATCCTGAGCTGGAAGGGACCTATAAGGATCATTGAGTCCAACTCCTGGCCCTGCACAGGACAAACCCAACAATCCCACCACACCATAGAGCATTGTCCAAACATTCCTTCAACTCTGTCAGGCTTAGTGCAGTAACCACTTCCCTGGGCAGCCTGTTCCAGTGCCCAACCACCCTCTGGGTGAAGAACCTTTCCCTGATATCCAATCTAAACCTCCCCTGACACAGATTCACTACATTCCCTGGGATCCTGTCACTGATCACCAGGGAGGGGATCAGTGCCTGCCCCTCTGCTTCCCCTCATGAGGAAGTTTAACTGCAGTGAGGTCTCTCCTCAATCTCCTCCAGGATGAAAAAACCAAGTGACCTCAACCACTCCTCATAAGGTTTCCCCTCCAGAACCTTCACCATCTTCACAGTCTCCTTTAGACACTCTCTAACAGCTTTAGATCTTTCTTATGTTGTGGCACCCAAAACTGCACACAGAACTCAAGGTGAGGCAGCCCCAGTGCAGAGCAGAGCGGGACAATCCCCTCCCTTGCCTGGCTGGTGATGCTGGGCCTGATGCCCCCCAGGACATGGATGTCCCTCCTGGCTGCCAGGGCACTGCTGACTCTTGTCTCAGTGTTCACCTTGCCACTGATCAGGATCCCCAGCTCCCTTCCCCTGGCACTGCTCTCCAGCCTCTCATTCCCCAGTCTGTCTGTACATCCAGGGTTGTCCTGTCCAGGTGCAGAGTGCAGAACCTGCCTTTGTCACTCTGCATGCAGCTGCTGATTGCCCAGCCCTCTCATTTGTCAAGGTCTCCCTGCAGGTGCACGAATGAACACACAATACTCACCCCCAGAGTGGTGTTCTGCCTGTTGTAGCCTGCAAAGTGCAAAACACTTTCTGTAGCCATAGCCAGTCCTGTGTGCTGGGACAGCCCTGATACCCAGTTCTGATGTTTGTTTAG
>VZRZ01007416.1:210226-247225 GCA_013398175.1 Climacteris rufus | reverse complement strand
AAAAAAAAACCAACCCAAAATACTTAATTATTTTCAAAACAAGGCAGCTCATCAGCAAGTGCTGCATCACTGCAAACTATGGAAAACTTAATTACACACATACATGACCACAGACTGTCTCTACTCATCCCTTTTAGACACTGTTCCCCTGACAATAAGAAATTCTGAATGTCCTCCTAAACACACAAAGAGTAAGACTCCTTCTGTATTCTAAAAGAATGAAGCTATCAAGATAAATGCTTGAAGGCTGAGATCTTCTCTTAAAACAATCACTTCTGACAAGAAGAATCTTATGAAAGGAAGTCTTTTGGACTACATGGAAGAAGGAAATAGAATTAGCTGTCCTATCACATAAGGATGGAATTCCTTGAGGCCTTTTTTAGGGAAGGAAATACAAACTTCAGGCAGATTTGCAGTATCCAAGACCTGCAAAAATCACATTTTCACAGAAGCAGGCCCATTACCTGTAGATGAGATTTTGTAACAGAGGGAGCCCATTTCATTGCTTCTTGCAGAATCATCCCACAGCGTGCAGCAAAGTCCTTGACTATACTCTAGAATTAAAAATAATCAACACAATCAGTAAAATGCAGGACATTAAACATGAGGTACTGGTTCTACTGGTGTAATAAGTAACATAGGGAGCAAGACAGCTGAAACAACATGACACAGCTAAAATTTTCTGTAACAGTTGAATGTACCCTTGATTAGTAAAGAACTGTCACATTGCACATCAAGTAAAATAGTAAGAATCAGAAAAATATAAACACTGAGTGTCATATCCTATTAGAAAAATCTTACTTAGGGAAATATTTTTTAAAAATGACCATTCAGAGGAGGTCACTAATTTATCTCCAAAACATGAAATAGCCCTTGAAGCATTATTTGGTTCTTTGATAAATCAAGGAGGGCCACCCACCTCTCTGGCTTCATGTGTGTCAGGGACTGTTATTCTATATGGAGCATCAGGAATGTCATAGTATGGTTGGTCCTTGTGAATGTCCTAAAAAGAAACCATTATCAACCCTCAGTGAGGTAAAATTCATCATCACTTGACATGAATACTACAGGTAGCAAACAAGAAGCCTGATTACCAAACCATTTTTGCTAACATTTGCTCTCAAAGTCAATTGAACAGCTCTAAAAGAAACTGTTTGTACTCCAGTTTGGTTTTTAGAAAAAGTAATTTCAAAAATGCAAAGCTTTCTTCTCAACACTTAGTAATAATAAAACTCTCTAAAGTATTTTCATTTTCAAAACTTCTAGCATGTAATAGATTCAACAAATATGGATACACATACACAGACTGGAGAGAATACAATCTGAAAACCACAATTCCTAAAAATCAAACAAACCACAAACCAGAAAAACATCAGCAAATTTTTATTTCAAATGAGACATTTTAACAATTATAAACCACATTAGACAACAACTTCTTAGCATTAGCTTTACTACCTAAGAAATAGGGTTGCAGAGATAGTTCTTACTTCACAGAATTTAAGATTTTATCCTTAGTAAATGAAAACCAAATTGCAAAGTCAATTAAGTATCAAATTAATGCAGAACAAAGCAAAAAACAGTTCTATGAAAGAAAAAGGACTTACTGCACTAAGAGACAGAGACAATGTCTGCAGAATATCTAGCATAGTCTTCAGCACAGTTCCACTCCACAGCAAGTGAGGAAATCTAGAGCAAGACAGAATTCAGAAACACAATAACCACGGGGAGCTGAGGAAGGACATTATTTTATCAAGGGAGCTGCTCAAAGAGCCTTTATACATCCCCAGGTGAGTTCATACTCCACAGAAGCCACAGAGCCTGCCATGGCTCCCAGCAGCCTGGCTGAACCCAGAGCCAAAGGCTGAGTACAGCTACTTCATAGCAGTTCAGCATTTCTATCATGGGCAATTTGCTTTGCTCCACCCATGGGAATACTATGCAGACACACATTTGAACCAGGGGTTTCAGAGTTCAGGCTAAAAATACTACTGAATGTTATAAAAACACTATTGAATGTTATAAAAATACTACTGAGTGTTATTTTTCAAGGAGACATTTCAGTAGAAGTAGCAGCCAAGAAATCCACTTGAGTGGTGTCACCAAGTGCCTTAGTAGCACTAAGCAGTCATTGTGAAAAGAGAGCAGGAACATGAAATCCATACTCACTTGTCTACCAGTCCAGATAAGTATTTGTCTGCAACTCTCCTGATCCTCTTGTGAATGTGGTTAAAATTCACCAGCAAGAACTGAGCATGTCTCTCCAGCTCTTCTTCATTCTCCTTAGTTTTAGGCTAAAAAACATGCCAAAGAGAAGTATGAAGCCCTTAAGGGAAAAGACAAACTCACTTTCATAAACTGGAATGAGAACATTAATACAAATTCAAAATTTTAGTTTCCACATAACCTACTTTATCAGCCATCATGGACAGGAAAGCTTCAAACACCTTATCAGCAACAGCAATCACACACTGCATCATGCCTGGGGAATTGAGAGAAGTAACAGGTTTGATTTTCAAAATTACAGTTGTTTTATAAACCATGCTTAACAGTTAAAAAGTGTTTATGTTTACTCAGCCAACACTGGACCTGTTTCAAAACAAAACCAGGGTTCTTGGCAAGACTAAAGCAGCAGCAATCTGGTGGACATGATTCATTTTGTTACATAGCTGCTTGATTTGTTTCTGCTTTGCAAGCTTGGACATAATTTCCTTACATCTCAAGTTGAAAGAAAACTTAGACATGTAAATCTTACCAGATTTGTCTTTTTGAATTGCTTTATCTTCAAAATAGCAAAACATGACTTGGAAGCGATCTTGGTCGGTTGAACGCAGCACCCTAGGGAAGGGAGAGTTTTGTAAGTTGGGGGGTTTGGGGTTTTGTTTGTTTGTTTGAGGTTTTGTTTGTTTGGGGGATTTATTGATTGTTTTGTTTTAGGGTTTTTTTTGCTGTTTCATCAGTGAAAGTAAGTAAATATATATAAAAATACATATATACCTCATATACTCTAGGCGGTAAACAGAGAGCAGATAGGTAGACATGGCAAAGTCCAACTTATTGATCAATGCTGACACTTCAGGAGGAGGATCCAGGAGATTGATTATGGTGCTTCGTAATTCATTTAATTCAGCCTAGAGATGAATAGAAGATGTTATCTGAAGTGGGACTGCTGTAATAGTTTGTCTCAGCTATTACTCTGTTAACTTTTCAACCTTTGCAAACAATATGTCAGGATGCTTCTCCCTGCAGACTCAGACCAACCTCCCTTGGCTCAGGAAGTCACAATGATTCAAATACAGAACAAAATTAAATCCAGAATCAAGCTCCTGGCAGAAATAACTGCTAAATTCCATGCAGTTATACCAATGAAGAAATACAATCCCTACAATAAATGCATGCAAATTTGACCAGCATCAACACTGTCCAGCTTCTGAAACTTCATGGATCTGTTGTGCCAGTCTTTGGTGTCACAGAGCTAAGTGTCTAGGCACAGTGAATATTTCTGTATTATTTGGGAGCCAAAGAGAGCTCATAAGCTGCAACTCTTCCATTCACTTTACAGTGCTACCAGCAATACTCCTTGGGAAGAATCTATCCTACAAATGCTACCAAGAGAGAATACAAGTGTCAAGCCAGAGCAAGCATAACATTTCTTTGAAAGACTGAATGTATTGTTTCCTTTCAAACTTTGTTGATTTTTTCTCTCAAACAAGTTTTATCTGATACAAAATGGATGAAAAAGTACTAAAAGGCTTCCACTTCCACAAAGACTTAGTTTCTATACCTATCAAGGTGGTGTAGCTACCACCTTAAACATTTGTATTAACACTCCATCAAACTAACCCCAAGTCACTTATGTAGGCTGCTGTCAGAAGAGCAGTGTAAAAAAGCTGCTTTTCACTAACAGGCTGCAGGGGTGTTGTGCTATTTCAATGTATCACAGATATCATGTCATTTAACACTGGCAGACAGTAGGGAAGGAGGTAATAGCAGTAATGAATTCCTACAGAAGTCACGGTGTCGTTCTTCATGGCAGAATTGTACTGAAGAACAGAGCGAAGGGGTTCCTTGCTGGGAAACGTGAGCAATGGGGACTTGGTGGCAATTTCACAAACACCTTCATACCATTCCTCTGGCCACAGGCCTGGAACAGAAGTATAAAGAGGAAGGTGGGGTGAGGGAAAAAGAAAGTTAAGTTTCACAAAGTTACCTGCATTACCCAGCCTTGCACTACTTCCTAGGGCAAAATTTTCATGCACTTAAGCACAAGCACTAAACACACATGATCCATGCTCCAGACTTGGTAAGTATGTTTAGGTGAAATTTCTCACTGGATAAGAAATTTCTGCTTGATTACCACTGTACCCCATGTGTCTGATCTTCCATTTCAAGAACCTGGCTATCAAAACTCATACTGAGCTAAGGCTATAAACTTAGGAATAAAGCTAAGTACAAGTTGTACTTTGCTGAATCTGACAGCAAAACAGCAGGGATTTAAAGAAAACCCACCACAGAACTGTCATGTAAGCTGTTTGAAGTGTCTTTATGCTTGTAATTTTTCTTCTAGCTACTGTGAATGGTTTGCATACAGTTGTATTTACATTCATCATAAGTTTAAATGTCAGCAGTACCTGATCCTTCCACAGCAAACCCCATCAGCACCGAGTACAACCAGAAATCACGGAACAGCTTCTGCAGCCTGGGCTTGGCCTCCTTGATGGGTGGCAAGCGTCTAGTGAGCTGCCAGAGAAACAAAAATTAACATTAGAAAATGGTGGGAGTTAATTAACTTAATTCCACACTAAGGAGTCAATTCATTTTCCTTCTTTACTATGATTTACAAAGGTAATATTCTTTGTCCCCTATGAAAGTTAATATTATATTGCTATTGTTATATTGAAGAAAGTAAGTTCTTGTTGAAGATCTGAAAGGCTAACTTTTGAGATGCTTGAAGTAAGAATTTCCTTTGTTTTACACAGAAATAACACCATGCTGATACAGTAACCTCTGAGGAGAATACATAATATTAGTATACCATCCACTGCAGGGAGGAAGAGACCACAAGGTCCTTTAAACTGTGCTGAAGACAATGCCATGCAGCTTTGCTTCAGTGTAAAGGAACTCCAAACTAAATAAATATTAGTCAGACACACTTCTGGTTGCTATTGTTTATTGGCTTTGTGGAAATACATTGAGGCACCAATTGGGGATCTTTCAATGTTTGCACCCACGCACAGAATTACATCAGTTCTGAAGAATTTACTATCTAAACAAGCAAGTAAAAGAACATTATTTTCAACACATTTATTAAAATTCTCTGATACTTTTTTCACAAACAGCTGCTACCACCAGAGGAGCAGTTTATCCTCCCAGCCAACATGATATATAATTTTAGATAAATTTATATAACAAAGATCAGTGTGTTATCCTAAAAAGAGTCAGAAGTACAGGCAGTGTATAAAAATATAGAAGAAATTGTCCATTAAATGGCAGATTCTATTCAATATGACTGTATATTACTACTGTAACCTTTATTAACAAAATGTTACATTCTAATCTAGCTTGAAGCAGTTTTCTCTAACCACAATAATTCTCTCGAGGTATGAGAGCCAGCACTACTTCAGTGGAGCCTTATATAAAGCCAACTTTGGATGTATCTGTGAATCATGAGGGAGATTAGTCATTTAGAAAAGAAAAACATGAAAAAATCCCTCTATTGTAATAAAATTAGTCTGTGTTTAAGCTGGTGAATGGCAATATGGTAAAGAGCTGTCTGTGCAATGGAAATGTTTGCACCAATGTAACACCAGCTGAAGGAGCCCCATCACAACCAGAGGCCTCAAACACATTTGCAGTAAGATGCTCCCCCCAGTCCCACCTCAGCACCAAGCAGCAGTGACATGGCTTTTACTGGCAGTAACAGTCAAGTTTATGTGCGTGCTTGACTTTGAAACGTCACATGCACACCAATTTTTGCTCCAAGATCTTCCTCAAAAGTGAGCAAGTACCTGCAAAGCCATAAAAGCAGTTCAACAAACAACAGAGAATTCAGCAGAGATCACTAGGCAAGGGAGGGATTTTGGCTGACAAGTCAGTTTAGCAGTGTTTGGTTTAGAGAATGTTTACTTTGGGAGACACACAAAAAACCAGCGTCAAAGTTCAGATTTAAACCCTGCCGTTCCTCTTACTTGAGCTTTTCAACACATCCTGCCTGTACAGTGGCTTAAAGGTAAGCTCCATTTGCCTCTTCTGCTATTTTAGGTAGATCTGACCACAGACACACACACATTGCAGAGCAGGGGGATGTTCTGCCTGGGTAAGAGCAGCTCAGCAGTAACTGAGCTTTGGGGAGGACGAGAATGTAACATTGGGAATACACACAGCAAATTCTGCTGTGCCAAGAGCAGAAAATGTTTATCAATGGTTACTGGACAGAGAAACTCAGCCCTAAGGGCCTGACTTCTGGGGGCGGGGAAAAACAAATGAATTTATGAAGAAACAATAAGAAAATGACTGACTTGAGATGTTCAGTCTCAAGTAACTTTAAAAACATCTTACTTAGATCCTTCATTTCTGCAAAACAATGTGTTGTTTTATATGGGAATATCACCTTAGATGGTTTTAGGATTTAAAGCAAATTAGTTTGGGGGAGAGTTAAAAAAATTAAACTGTCAGCTCCGTTATTTCAATCCTGCTACAACATGTTGGAAAATATTTTCCTTCAAGGTTTTATTCACTGATATACAGGTCAGTGAACAGGTACAGGTATGTAAACTTTTATACTTTACAGAACAGCTCTATTTGCTAATTTAACAAGCTTTTTCATCAACACCTTAGTAAGATTTTTGTTTTAACTGTATGAGTATTTTGTCCTTTATTATATTGTAAATAATTGTCTTTTTACTCAAAAATGTATCAATTGAAATTAACTTTATAAACTCATGAAATAACCTTATAATTAAATCTGAGCAAAACCCAGGGCCTGGCATTCAGACACCCATTCACAGTTTGAGGTATTGAACATTTTGATCTTTGACTGTAGCAGGAGGGAATTACACTTTCTCAAATCTTTTTAAAACCACTGTAATGACTGCACCCAATATTATGGTGAAGTCTCTCATACCCACTTCTTGTAGAGGGTTTAACAGCTGAGCAAAATTGATGTGTTTTCTTCAAACTATACATACCTAAAAAATGTCTTGATTTTATAGATAATTTTTAAATGCAATGGTTCAATACTCAGTAAATAAGGACATTGATTAAGTTTCCCTTAGAAAAGTGCAGGTTCTACTTAAATGTGTTCTCAGACAAAACAGGTGAGGTTAGAAATCTAGAACTGGGATAACAGCAAGCCTAGAGAAACAAAGTTCTGAAGGGAGCTCACAGAGACCTCACATCATGAACAAAACAGAGCACTATGAGTTCTGCAGTGCTACACAAAAGTAAAGTGAAACAAAACATAACCAAGCCAAAAGTAGAATGAAGCTAATCCAGCACAAAAGCAGCAGATGAGGACAGAGAGGTGCAGAAAGGCTGCACAGACACTGAGTCACACACCCAAGTAAGGCCATTTGCAGGCCAGGACAGAGGTTTATGCCCAACACTTCCCCCAGTGCAGTCCCACTAATGGTCCTCAGTGCAAACACACATCTTTCCACAGGCCTAGATCTCCTTTATTCCACCAGATTGCTGCCTTGCTCTTCCAAAATACTCCCACAAAACTTCCATTTTTGCTGTAGCTACAGGATGTTTGTTTTTCAGTTTTTTTCAGTACATCTCAGCCTTCTGGTATGTTCCTACAGGGGATTGGGACAGGAGTCCCTCCTCCTCCTACCAAGCTTGAATCTTCAAACTTAACTCACATTGTATTTTCAGCACACACTACTACCACAGCCAGTGCACATTTTAAGTGTAACAAGTTTATAAACAAAGGGTCACACATATTTTGTGTAATGAGTCTGTTGCTGATTAAATATGCCAGTAATGACTGTATGGGAGGAGGTCAACCAATTCTTTGGCAGGCTGGGGGCAATGTGCAAGCAAAACCAATCACCAATAAAACAGATTTATCCATCTAATTGAGATCTGTTCCACTAAAAAAAATGCTGTCAAATAAGGTAACTGTAGATATTCTGCTGTGACAGAAATCAGCATGGACCTAAAATTAGGGAATCGATAACTAGAATTCAATTAGCCTCAGCTCTCTGAACTGTATTATGTTGTCTTCCAGGCTTTCACCTGACAAAATGAAGTTCCTATTTCAATTGCTTGCCTTTGCTCTCATGATAACCTCCACATTTTGTGGAGTCAAGGACGTCACTGAGCATTTTGACAGCCTTAAAGATGCACAGCCACATGAAAACGGGACTTATGATATGCCAAACCTACCGCTGGAGTTCCACAGAGAAAACACCATCACTAATGATTTGATTCCTGAAGAGGAGGAGGAAGAGGACTATCTAGACCTCGACAAGATACTGAGTGAAGATGACTACAGTGATGTTATTGATGCTGCCCCACACATAGTGTCTGAAATTCAGCAAGGAAACATTCTTGAACTGTTCCAGGGCAAAACCAGAATCCAGCGCCTCAATATCCTCAACGCAAACTTTGGCTTCAACCTTTACCGCAGCGTGGCAGACAAGGCCAGCTCTTCAGACAACATCATCATGGCTCCTGTGGGCATTTCCACTGCCATGGCTATGATTTCCCTGGGCCTGAAGGATCAGACTCAGCAGGAAGTGTTATCTGTTCTTGGCTTCCAAGACTTCATCAATGCCAGCAGCAAATACGAGCTCATGACCGTTCACAACCTCTTCCGCAAGCTCACCCATCGGCTCTTCCGGCGCAACTTTGGCTACACACTGAGGTCTGTCAATGACCTTTACATTCATAAGGACTTTTCTGTTCTCAATGACTTCAAAAACAACATGAAAACATACTACTTTGCTGATGCCCAACCAGCTGATTTCTCAGATCCCAACTTCATAGCCAAAACCAACGAACGCATCTTGAAGCTGACCAAGGGATTAATAAAGGAAGCTCTTGTGAATGTGAGGCCTACAACACTGATGATGATTCTTAATTGTCTTTACTTTAAAGGTAAGAATCTGTTATTTCAGTATTAGCAATGGATTTTCTCAGTTTACAATTCACTGCTATATGCCATTAGAAACCCCAGACTGAACTTCAGTCTAGTCTACACTATATAACATGTACTGACTTCCTCATTAAGAATCTCAATTATTAGCCCATTTTTGCCTGTTTCTGTAGCACCATGATGTTCTAGTCATGTTCTGAAATTAGTGGGTATTGTATATATAGAGAAATGCTTCCTACATCCAAAACCTTAAAGACTCACAGTGAGACAAAAAACCAATATATGAATGCAGAACAGCCCCAGAAAGCATAAACTTTGTAAAAGTCTCAGATGGGGAGGTATAAATACATTTGCAATTATTAGTCACATTCAGTCCTGGCTGCATTGAAATGGTACAGGTTGATTTCAGTTAAAGAACATAACACTGCTGAAGTATTCAGGATTCACATGAACGACTACAAAGAATTTCAGCCTGAAGTGTGTGATTCCTTCATATAATCAGAGCACGATCCTTGTCAGCAAGCCCATACAGGAAACCTAAGAGAACAACAAAACAGTATTCTTCTACAGCTAAAACCAAACACATTCACTACATTAACATTTCAGTTAATTCAGCATAAACTGCCTGCTGATGTGGGCTCCTTTATCTATCAGTATAGGCTGAACAGTTAAAGAGGCTTGAAGTAAAGACTGACAATATGCTCTTATAAACCCTTACTTTCAATGTCTTTACATTTAAACTAAGAGCTTGTGGTGAGATTTTCAACCCCAGGTTGAGAGTTTGTTAATTTTTCAGCAAACTTTAAAAATTATATTAAAGAAGTGGTGGGAGGTGCCAATGAAAGAAGAACTGAGGATAGAAGGAAATCTGTTACTGACTGTTTCAGATGAAAATCAGATGAAGGTGACTTAAAACACCGGGAAGGAAAGACCAAAAGATTACCCCAAAAGGATAACAGTGTTTGCAAGTACAACACACTCCTTTCCATAATTCATAAAAGAGTTTATCTTTCCCCAATTATGTCCCTGCTTTCAGGAAAGAAATACTCAAAGGTTCTCTTACACCTGCCATCTCAGAAGGTTAGAGAAGCAACATTCCTGTAAATTTATGAAATGTACCTTTTCCCACTCACCTGCAAGGAATTACTTCCTTGAATTATGCCACTTAACTCTAAGAGATCTGAAGCAATCATTAGCATAAAATCCAAATACTCTCCTGTTCTCAGGTACCATCCAACAGGCACTTACTTGTATCCTTAACTGCATCTCTAATAATTATATCATAGTAAATACATGGCTTTACTGCCCAATAGACCATCTTAAGAAAAGGACTACACAAAGTGAAATAGATACCTTTTTCTTTCACAATTTGGTCAAAATTGAAATATGCTTTTGTTTCACTCTGAAATTATTAAATATTTGTGCTATCTCAAAATTAAAAAAAAAACCCACAAAAAAAAATAGATAGCTGTAGTATTGGAACTCTTGAATCATCAAGATTAAAAAGACTTTCAGCTTTTTCTTCTGTCCATGGAGTCCTGTTAATCCAAATTGCCTTGGTGCCATCTGCTGAAGGCTGTACATTCTAACCCTCAAAACAAAGAAGATCATTCTATATTGCTGTCTCTCATTCTTTTGTCTTACAGTGACAGTCTCCTGGGAATTCTATTTTGAGTGGAACTGAACTTTTTAAAAGCAAGTTCTGCTCCTGGGTTCCCTGGTTTCCCCACTACTCCTTCTAGACATGTCAGATTTTGTCCACATCTTTGCCTTTACACTGCTTGTACCACTGCAGACAAGCTCTGTTTAGCCCTCAGAGCCAGGAAACCTATGAGCATTTTCAGATACACAGAGATGCTCAATAAAGTGATACTGAGCAGTGGGATACTTGACAAACACCGTGAGGTCTCAAGCTCCTTTTATATTAAAGACCACCAAGAAACTATTGGAAACTATTCTTGGTAAGAAGCACATTTTATCTTGTATAGGTGTCCACTCCATTCTGAACAGCTCTGAACAATCATTTATGAGGTCCCTATCAAGGAGGAGCTAGTTATTTTAGCCATGGCAGTTTTGGAAACTGAGAAATGTTGACAGGTCCAAAATACTCTGATTTTTTTCTGAGATTCTGGTCATGAATGCAAGAGAGGAGTCACTCAGTGGAGACAGCATCTGCCACCACAGACGGATCCAAAAGACATCTTGGGGGAAGATTCAAAACAAAAAGTCAAAAAGGTCATAAAGTGCCAGCTGGTTTCAGCTGACCACAGTTGACCACACAGCTCCTGCTGGGGATCAGTATTTTACCCCAAGACAAACACATTTGTAAAACTGAATCCAAGAAAAATGTTCCCCAGCTCCCCTCTTTCACTAGGAAGAACTGATTATGTCTCCCATCCTCAGTGGAGGACAGGGCTGCTGAAGCTCCCCTGGCCCACAGCAGCCCCATGTCATTGCCCAGCTGGAGCCCTACACGGGTGAATTCTGCTCCCTGAAGAACAGCCAGATACGGATTTTCTTTAGAAGTGAGATGACGTGCTTGGGAATAGCATAAACCATTTTATACCCCATTCCTTTCAGACTATTAACCACAGTCTGATCACTTCTCAAACTGGCCCCCATCAGCTTGACATGTGAAGGAACTACTAGAATGAAAATTGGACTTAAAGCTTTCTTTTCTCTTATTCACAGTCAATCTGGCAAAGTCAGACTAAAGGTCTCAGAACCACTTGAACAAATCAAGGTTAAATTTATAGGCTCTCCACACAGTCACATTCCTCACATACTTGCTAGCCAATGATGACTTAAATTCCAGAGTTTTTACAGGAAATACTGCTAACCCTATTTCCACTATAATCTTCTAGCTTTGTCTGCCCCTTAAGAAATAATGGTTATTCCAGAGCCACAGTTCCATAAGGAGACCAATAAAACACTGTATTTAAAAAAGCACCTTCTTTCAAACAGTCAATAAATATTCCCAGTATCCAGAGCACTTCCACATAAAAAGCTTCAGACCCTGACGGCAAAAATTTCTGGGCTGCAAAATATGTTGGACTGCACTGTTTGGGCATAAACCTGTCAGATTTCAGCACATCTACAGCAGCTTGCTATCACACCAAACTGGGTCATAAAATTAAGCAGTCAACACCTCAACTCTTCGGGGTTAAGACAGAAAATGACCCAGTCTGAATGGACTAAGGTAAGATAATGCCTTCAGCATATCATCTTTTAAAACCTTGCAAAACTAAACCAGCTCTTGCTTAGCTTGGTACAGCTCAAAACAGGTACTATCAGAACTGGATTCAATCATCAGATCTCTCAGAAAATACAGCTGGGTCAGTTTTTCTGCTATGGGCAAACCCTGAAAAGTATTTTGCATCAGTTTAAATGGTATAATTTCTATGTTCCTCATAGGGAAAAATAATACACACCAACCTCTTTCAGATTTCTGGTTTGTGGCGACCTGCTTTTGTAATTCAGAACACTCAAACCAGACAAATGTTAAGTTAGAAAGCCAAGAATTTTGCAGTCACTTTAAAACTTGTCTTCTAATTCAGGCCTCACTAAAATCAACAAATCTCCTACAGTAATTCCCAATTCACTTCAAGCTTAGTGCAAACCTATTCTGGGAATATTTTATTAAACAAGAACCTTGGGGGTTTTGTCTTGTGCATTGTATTAACAGGAACTTGGGAGAATAAGTTTCCAGTGGAAATGACCACGAAGAGAAGTTTCCGACTGAACGAGAAGCAAACAATAAAGGTGCCGATGATGCAGACAAAAGGGACCTTCCTGGCTGCTGCAGACCCTGAGCTGGACTGTGGGGTCATCCAGCTCCCCTTCGTGGGCAACATCAGCATGCTCATTGTGCTCCCACACAAACTCTCTGGCATGAAAGCCCTCGAAAAGCAGATCACACCTCAAGTGGTAGAAAAATGGCAGAAGAGCATGACAAACAGGTATCTGCTGAAAAGCACAGCTTGGTAAAGTCTTAATGTATTTTCTTGATGAGACTGACAAGGGTAAGTAAAGTGCACAGAAGATAATATATTATATTTTGGTTAAAAATCCCCCAAAATGCATTTATTGAATTAAAAATCAGGACCAGTGACCTCTCAAAATTTAAATGCCATCACAAAATCAAGGATGATTGAGGTCAAAAACAGTAATGAAGTTTCAAACTTCTTTCTGTTGAGTATTTAGAGATGCAGATTTAAAGAGAAAAGTTCTTACTGATAAAGTTTACATAGAGGAGGAAAAACTGTGATAATAACAGATTATTGGTGCAGCATAATCTTGGTCACATGGAAAGCAGCCTATGTTCAGTTCAGCACTGAGCGTTTCAACAGAGCTGTGTGTAAAGGCACACATTCCATAATCAACAAAGGACATCACAATTGTGGGAGAGGAAAAATAATACACCTTCCCTTGTGCAAGATGATAGAGTAGGTGTATCTGTCTCCAGACTTGATAAAAAGAGTTGATTTGATGTGCTATCCAGGAATTCAACCTATTTCTATTGCATATAATAAGGGACAAATCTCCAGTCTAGTACTTCAAAAAATCTGACAGCTCGACACTGATTACAAGCATATCCACTCATGCACTGACTGCTCAAAGTCACATCTCTTACTCACATAAATAATGCAAATCATTATAAGTGAAATATCAAATTGAGAAACTTAACAGTTTTGGAAGGGGAATTAATTTTTTAAACCACAGGTTGAAAAGTCACAATGCTCAAGTTTTGAAAGCAAATGTACAGTAAACAGTCCTGTATATTCCCGTGCCCTGCTTGCTGAAGACAGCAAAAAACCCAAACGTGTAAGGCAAAGGAGTTGTGCAAATACCTATCTGCTCAATGATTTTTCCTTTCTGTGTTTATTTTTACTAGAACAAGAGAAGTGGTTCTGCCTAGATTTAAGCTGGAGAAGAGTTATAACTTGATTGATTATCTGAGATCCATGGGAATAGAAGAACTGTTCAATGGAAAAGGTGACTACTCTGGTATCTCAGATGAGAAGGTCACCATTAACAAGGTATTTACTCCTCATTTCACTTCCTCTCTGATCAAACCATAACACCAACAACATGGCAACACAGCAATGATATTGCACAGTACTCATTTCACTTCCTCTCTGATCAAACCATAACACCAACAACATGGCAACACAGCAATGATATTGCACAGTACTCATTTCACTTCATCTCTGATCAAACCATAACACCAACAACATGGCAACACAGCAATGATATTGCACAGTACGCTACAACAGTATTTTTTCTCATCTTTCCTGGAGGACATAGGAGAGCTGTGGGTTTGTCCTTGTCTATTCATACAATGAAAAACATGTTTAATTAGATGGCCAAGGCACTAAGAGTGCTGTGGTCAGTCAGAACAGGCTTATCCATAAAACCAAACCCAAAGGATTGGTGCTGTGCAGGTGTCACCGGCAGAGCGTGGGACACGGAGGGGGGAAGGCCGTGAGCACATCATTCCAGTGTACTTAGCACAGCCTCCATTTGTTTGTTTTCCTTTTTTGTTTGTTTTCTCAGTTCAGCCACCAAGGCACAATAACAGTGAACGAGGAGGGCACAGAGGCTGCAGCCATAACCACTGTGGGGTTCATGCCCCTCTCCACCCAGATCCGCTTTGTTGTTGACCGGCCCTTTCTGTTCCTCATCTACGAGCACCGCACCAGCTGCCTCCTGTTCATGGGCAGAGTTGCCAACCCAGCCACATCCTAAAAGCAGAGAAGACCCTCCAACACTCTCTAATACCTGGGCTGCATAATTACAAGCTACCATACCAGTATCATAAAGGAAAATGTATTGTTGTATTAGCCAATACAAAAGCCACCGGTATTAAAAGAAAATGTATTATCTGCAGGTAGTTTCTCATGAATGGACTCACAGCAGTAGATAATTTGACTGCAATTTAAAATGGTTAGTGCCATGTATTGATACAAGTGTATTATTAGAAAAAAAACCCACAAAGTAACTTACACTTTGTGTTTTACATCAGTGTATAAAATGTAATCAATAAAATATTTAGACTATCTGAATTCTTGAAATTCAGCTCTAGATTTGTGCTAGGATGTCTGTTTGTAATAAATAGGACTAAGGAAATCCTGAATACCTGACCAGCCATGGACACCTAAGTCTCTCCTGGGCATTTTACACAGTCCAACTTGAAAAAGCTCAGATGTCTCCATTCTTTCTTTTGCTTTCATCATTTCACATTCAGTGAGTGCACACAATGTGTATCAACATTCAGGCTGATGCACACAGTGAGCTCGTGGACCAGTGTACAGGTAAGGAAAGACAGGAATGCCTTGGAGGAATGAAATACTAAGGGATCCACTACTTTTCCCCAATCTAACTTATATTGTTTCAATACTGTCTTTGATCTTCATTGGTACAAGAGGTACCACAATTAGGTTAGCCTGGTAAATTATAGAAATATCCTCAGAATACCCTTTAGAGGGAAAGCAGTCAGCAAAATGCTCTTTTCACTGGCTCAGTATCACCTAATCCTCCCCACAAAAACCACAATTTATAGCAATCACATTTGTTAATACTCAAATGCCATCTCCATACTTAATTAAACGGACAAAACCTTTCAAGTTACTGCAAACTTTCTGAATTGTTCTGGTAACAATATGAATTATGTTCAAATGTTTCACATTTGAAAATGAGGAGATTTACCTGCACTCTGTAGAATACCACTGTGTACCTGGTACAAGGAACAGAGCTGCACTGTACATTCAATTTGTTAAAGACAATGAACATACTCACCTCTGCACACCTTACTTTACATCTTTCCTTTTAAAAATGTGGTTCATAATCCAGTGAGAGTATTTTTACTATTATTTGCAGTATCAAATACTGTAGCAATCTACATATATTATAAATTTGTCTTATATTAGCAAAAATATGCAAATAACCTATAAACAAACAGTTACTTTAAGGATTATGAATTTTTTTAAATGGGTGTTTTCTTAACATGAACTTTAAGTTGTTAACTTAATTTTGCTTTTATATACTGCTGTTTGTAATTTTGCATCTACTACAACTGTATGCTCCATGTCAGCCAATGAATACTAGTATTAGATGATGAAGAATGATGAAGAGTTGATATTGAATGGGAAGCTCAGATGTTTCCCCCTATTCCTGTATTTTAAGTCCAAGATGTAGTGGACAATTTTCAGTATTGAAAGTGCACAACAGAAATCATTAACATTCAGATACACATTTTATTATATGTATTCAAGAAGAAAAGCATATACAAAAAAGAAAAATATGCAAAAGATTAAATATTCATGCCCTAGATTTAATTAGTTTATCAATGATTGAATGAGCTGGAGCATCTACAATATGGGTTTTTTGGGATTTAAGTAACAGCAATTATTCAAGGCAAAGAGGTCAAGCAGAAAAGCAAATCAGCTACTGCTCAAAACTCATGATCTTCATACATTGTGCAAGAAAGTCAAATATTTGCTTCAACAACCATAATGTAACCATTAACTCTTGCTTCAGATTCTGGCGCTATGTGACTGCATTTAAAGGTCACATTGGTTAAGAAAAATGCAGTTATCACCAGCTATTCAGAACAAAAAGATCATCAATAAAAATTGGAAACAGAAAAACACTTCCATAACTTTTACACTGAGTCCCTAACAAGCCCTAATCTTTCCTCAATATGCAAGGAATGGTCCTGTTTTCACTCAAATCAGCATCACTGACAGCTAAAAAATACCCCCCACTAGAACAGATCTCTCAATGCAGGGCTAGCTGGCTCATGCAAAAACTGAGTAACAGTTCCAAGGCATTTATAAACATATTTCTGTAAAGTTAGGGACTGGTCCTTGTGATGGCTGCTGGAAACCAGTGGAAGAGACAGGGGAAGGAAAGGAACAGTCCTTTGATCTTTCACCAGTGCTAATTTTAGACTCTTTGACAAGTTTCAGTAAAGAGGTTTGTGGGGGCAGAGTGTGGAATGAGTGACTTTCTTTCTGCTTGTTAATGGATGTGCACTATGAGCAAGCTCCAAACAGCCATGCCTACTGCAAGTATGGAATAAATCTGTCCCTTCTGTCCCACCAGCTGTGCAGGAAAAGTTCCACAGAATCATTCAGCTTCAGGAGGGGGAAAAATAGCATGATGCCTTTTGTCCTTCAGTAAGTTTAAGTTTGTGTATTGATCTTTTAGACATGATTTTTTTTTGGTAAAAGCTACAGCACTTAGGCAAATAGTCCTACTGACCGGGAAACACATCTTGGACATACCAAATTTTTTGTTGGAGATCTAGAGTGGCTGCACTCCATTTTTTTCCTGAATCAATACTTACACTTTATAAAAAAAAAGTTTTTTTCCCAGAGAAATTTGATATCCAAGGCTGAACACAGATATGCTTCAGAATAAATTACTCTGGCTTGGACATCAGTGTCCCTGTATAGTCCCTGAAAGGCTTTCAGCCTGACAGTCAATTCTCATTTCAGAAGACACAGGACACTTACCCCCTCCTTTATCAATGATTTTTTTCCCTTTTAAGAAGCAAAATTCACTGTGCTGCCAAACTAAGATTTATTTTTAACTCTCTTTCTATTAACTTTTGTTTTCCACTTCTCCTCAGGCACCAGATATGTGCTGTTTATTACACTGCGTGCCAAACACTATTCAAAGTAATACTCCCTGTGGTATTATTCAGCTCATGAATCTCTTGAAATCATGCCTTGAAACAATCTGACCCTGAATCACAAAAGATTAATTATTTTCAAGAGATTTGTCATTATGAAACAAATGTTTCCCCTGCTTAGAGCAAGATGTATTATTTTACAGTAGTAGTACTACATTTGTCTTGGATGGTAGCTGTCAATCAAACCATTTTTGCTTGAAATAGAACCAATATTGATAGATGTGAGAAGAATTATTGTTTGCAACAACTCAACCACGGGATACTCACCACAGCAATGACAGGAATAAGCACACCCAGATTCCCTGCGCTGCTGGAGGCCTGGAAAAGAAAAAGGAAATGATCAAAACATCTACAAAAGCATCTCTAAAGTACTTGCTATAAGAAATATTTCAAGCATCAAATGTTCCTTCTGTCTGTGCAAATGAAAACAGACACTACCAATTACAACTCTTGCAAAGAGATGTGCACAAGGGGTCAAGAGAGCACCCACGAAATCCACAGGACTTTTAACAAAGCTTTTCAGGTTATTCTTCATGGACTATGGAAGGGATTTTTTTCTCCTCTCAGCACAGGGCCTTCAGAAATTCAGTAACTTCTAGAAAAATGATCACATTGGATGGACGGCCACAAACAAGTGTCAAACGTTTACTAGAAGTTTTGGTTTACTATCAAAATGAAGCGCAAAATAACAAGCCTGTAAAAAGACATCATTTTCAAGAATTTATTTAAGCAGGATGAGCAGCCTTTTCTATTAAAATATAAGAACCATAAAGAAAATATGTATTTCCTTTGACTTTTTAGGACTTTTTAAATTGCATGCTACACAAGAGTGTTTACTCTTGGCCAAATAGAGTGTTTAAGAACTGAAAACCTTCACTGCACACAGCAGTGTTGTCTCTCACCTTCTCTGATCAGGGAAACAGGAACAGCACAGACACCACACTGAGACATCTCCTCTCTAAAGTCTTTCCCAACCTCACATACCCCTCCAGAATGGATTTGGGAATGAGGGAATGCTCCAGCTCCCTCCTTACAAGAGAAAGACCAGGTGCAGAGACTGCTGGCCCCACAGGGAAGAGGGAGGGAAGATGTGCTAACAGGGTACAGCTTTGCATGAAGTGGAATAAACCAAAAGGAAGCCATTAAAAAACCCACAAAAACAAAGAAGGAAAGAAGAGAGAGAGAGAGAGAGAGAAACAAAGCCAAATATTCTTCAGATGAAACAATAATGACACAACCCAACTAAAACAGATTTCAGTTATCTTTCCTGGAGAGTCAAGATAAAGCAAAACAAAAGATGGATCTTAAAATATTTTTGAAAGGAATAAAGTAACAGCACACAAGACACTCTGAGGGGTAGGGACAACTGGAGAAAGTCACTATGGCTTTTTTGTTAGCTTCAGGACAGTCCACTGCATGTGACTCAATGCTTCAGAGCCAGAGCAGAGATGCAAACCAACTGCAACAGCTCAGAACCCAGCACCAGGCACCAACATACAGACTATCAACTATCAGCAATAGCATAAAAAAAACCAAAAGAAGTGTTTAACTTAACCTCAAAGAGGTATGCATGGTTGAAAACAGAACAGGTAAGTCTGAAACATTTTAATGGACAAAACTTTTCAAGCAAATTTAAGTGTGCTGAGGAGCAGAGACATAGGCAAACTATCAAAGAAAAAATTGCTTTTTTTGGGGAGCACATGTGCAGCGTTTTACCCACTTCATCTCTTCTTGAAAATGAAGTAACCCAGTCTTCAGAATACCTTTCATAACTTTTACTCTGCACTGAGTGTTCCAGTGAGAACAGCTCTCAGCATCCTCACACTAAAGAAACACTGCCTCCTAGCTCAATCCATCTGAAATCTATCCTTTCTCCATTTGCAGAACTGCACAGCTCTAAGTCAGTGCAGCAGTTTGTCTCCACACTGATTCCAAAACATTCTGTGTTTCTCTTTGCAGCTCTGCCCCTGACACTCCAGTTCACCCAGTCTCAGCTGAACCTGTTCCCTGCTTTGTCTGGGACCTTCCACACAGATCACTCAGGTATCTGAAGGCACCCCAGACCTGCACTCCCACTCCATGACCAGAACACTTTCTCAGGCTCAGAGCAGTGTGGGTTTGTCCTGTGTGTGTTTAGCAGTGGCAGCCACATAAAGCCCAGCTGCACACAGTTACAAACCAGTGCATATCTGACCTTCAGGGCTGGTCCTTTCTCACTTGCTCTCTCACTGGCTCTCTTTCCTTCCAGCCCGAGCTGAACAAACAGCTCCAGCAAGTTCATCAGCAGTTCATCCACCAGGTGCTCCCCCTGGATGTTGGCAGCGATGTTGGCCAGGGCGTTAATGACTGCTAACGAGCAGTGCCTGAGGACACACAACAGTTATGAACAAGCAATTCTTCAGCTTTTATATTTTCAGTGCTTTCTTCACAACACTGATAGTAACTCTTGTAATAAGGCTACAGACTTTCACTCAGGGTTTTTTTTTTGGGGGGGTTGTTTTCTGTTTTTATGAACAGCACATCACTTTACTGACAATTGGAATGCAATTGGTTTTTAAGTGAAAAACTATTTGTAAGGTGTGCCTTTGCAGGATGTTTTGTTCATGTTACTGTCATGGCCAGCAGACAAAAAGCAGCCAAGGGCTGTGCTTCTGGCTTGGGAAAGCAGAAGAATCAGAAGTTGTACCAGTTGTTAAAGCTGGGATTGCACTGATATACTGACAGGGACAGACCTCTCAGCTACTGCCATACTGCAGTGAAAGATATCCAGCCCACCTCAACTACCACAGACTCAGTGATAATCACTACTTGTATTGGGAAACAATGCATAACTTACATGCAAAGAATTAAACTGATCATGGTTTGCATTTAATCCCTAACAAGTACAGGGACCATGTTAAAAACAGAACAAACTACACTCTCAGCTTTTCTGGGTTAAGAGATTAATTACTGTAATTACAGATAACATAAGTCATCAATGTCAGTTATCATTTACAAATACTGATTTCTAACAGAGGAAAAAGTAATCACTGCTACCTGTAGTGAAAAGCATTTTCAGGAATCTCTACATTATGAAGTGATATTATTTTTAACTTAATATACTTCTTTTTAACATCAAAGAAGAAAGAACAGTCCAATTTACAACCTTGTTATAAAACTTCATTGCGGTAATGAGTGAAAAGCCCCAATGGAGCATAAAGGATAATTCATACAGTTGTCATATATTTTAGGGACAGAGCTAAATGTTACCTGTATCCATGGTCCTTATAGTCTTTTGTGGCAGAGTAAACAACTGAGCTTGCTTTAACACTGATTTGTTGAAATAGATTCCACACCTCCTGGTAAATGTATTGCTGTAAAAAAACAAAACCAAATCCCTAAGTAAAGCTTATTGAATACAATCTCTCTAAAGAACAACCCTGTAAAATGCACTAAGTGTTACCAAGTTCTTCAGACAGGTGTGTAGCCACAGCCTGAGCAATGGTTTCATTAAGCAAAGAGTGCAAGTGCTTTTGTGAATGTTTTTAATTGATCAAATTTTACAAAATTTATTCAGTTCTTTAACTGTGCCTTCCTGATAGGAAATTTTTTTTCGGGCTTCTCAGTTCTGGCAATTAATTGCTTGTTCAGAGGCACAAACCACATTTGGAAAAGGTCAGTTAATCTTTGTGTGACTGAAGAAGACAATCTTCCATACTTTTAAATGTATGGACCTACAAGACTTTGAAAGTTAATTACTGATATGAAAGAAAGATACTCTGCACCTCTTTGGGACATAAGCTAAGTTTAAACATTACTAATTGAGTTTGGTGGTTTTTACAGTCTGTTTTTTCTAAAAATGCTGTTATTTTCCATGGGGACTCCTTTTCTTTACAGGGACAGCACTTTACACATTATTATAGCTTTTGTTTTCTGATGTCACAGAGACATAAAGACTGGACAGGTGTCTGCCTTGTGGTGTAGAAAAGAAAAGCCTTAAAAGCCTTCTGCAAATGTAGTTTCTAAAACACATTTCCTTTTAACTAAAGGAAAAGGATCGTGAACTGGCACTCCCTTGGCCAATTGTTTCCTTACATTTCCAGTGATGACCAGGCAACCAAGCTGATCAATGATGAGCACATCAAGATGGGAAGGTGGCTGGCAAAACTTCTGCTGTAAGATCTGCAGGATGGGTTCCATCATTTTTGGGGTGTCCCTCAGGGCCACTGCAATGTGCCCCAGAGCACGAATCGTGTGGTCAGGAATCAAATGAGCTTCCCTGTTACAAAAATAAACAAAAAAACCCAATGTGATTCATGTAACTGTTCAAGAGACCTCCAAGCATGGTTACATTTCAGGTAAGAAACAGTTCTTACCCTAAGTTTAAACACCACTAACAGCTTTAATACTGCCACTCTATACATCCCCAACATTAGAGGATATACTTGCACAAGTTCATTTTCAAAATAAAAAATAACCTCTTCCAAACTCACTACTGAAGAAATCCACACTAATGCATGAAAAAATTGTTCTAAAAACAACAGTGAAAAGAGGCAAAAATGATGGGCAAAACATTAGGACTTGACACTCAGACCAGCTACTATAGCACCTTCCCCTTCCCCTTGGTTGGTGAGTCTCTTGAAAGAAAAATAAATCAAATGCCACAAGTGACAAGCTGTGTTTAGCCAAAAAGGACAGCTGAAGCTTGAAAAGACAGCATTACTCAGCTGAGGATTCAAAATTGGCTGATATTCACCAAAGATTTGCTGATTCAATCAGAAAAAAACTGAATCCATACCTCTCAGCATGAAAATGGGCTCAGCTCTGCAAAGACTTGGCATGGGAACATCTTGAGCCCACATACAAGCTCATTAATCTCAGAGACACTTAATTCTAAAATAATGCTGCCAGTACTTTCAGAAGAAGCCTCAGATTCACTGAGTGATGGAAAAATTGGTTTGATGATTGACTGACAACTTACTTATCACTCTCCTGGGAGATGTACAGGCGGTTGGATAAACTGGCAAGAAAGGCCTCAACAATCACTGAATCTATAGTCAAGCCAGCTTTCAAACACCTGGAAAAACAAGGAACAGAAAAACATAATGCATCAATAAAACACATCACTTCAACTACTGCACCTGCTTGCAATTTCTATCTAAGGGAAGCAGGTTTATACTGAAGACTAAGAACTGACTGCCTAGGAACACTGCCCATGCATTTAAAAAAATGAGCAGTTTCTACTTCTGCTTTCTCCAGAAACAATAAAGATGGGAATATGCAATAAGGTAAATTCAGAATCCACTGCTTTGAAACTTTAATTCCTCGTCTCTAGACACCAACTGTTTGTCTTCCCTCCAGCTCTCTGTAGCTGTCTAAAAGGGAAGAATAATCACTACACTGCCCACACAAGTGTGTGACAATCCCTCTGTTACAAGAGGCTCACTCCTGTTAATTCAAAAGGAAACAAAAAAACCATACTGAATATCAAAATGGTGACTAGCATGAATTACAGATGTGGGAAGAAAAGCAGTAAGCCTGAATTATTATTTCACAATTAGGACATCAACAGAACCAAGAGATGTCTGAAGGAAAATGAAAGTCACGACCAAACAAGGCACAAAGACTTTGTGGCAGCACAGAGCAGCACCTTCTGAATGGGCACAGTACTTCTCTGCCAGGGAAAGGGCACCACTTCAGCATGGAGCCAGGGAAACAGCCCAGGGCCAGCATGGTGCCAGGGAAACAGCCCATGGCCAGTATGGTGCCAGGGAAACAGCCCATGTTCAGCATGGTGCCAGGGAAACAGCCCATGTTCAGCATGGAGCCAGGGAAACAGCCCATGTTCAGCATGGAGCCAGGGAAACAGCCCATGTTCAGCATGGTGCCAGGGAAACAGCCCATGTTCAGCATGGTGCCAGGGAAACAGCCCAGGGCCAGCATGGAGCCAGGGAAACAGCCCAGGGCCAGCATGGAGCCAGGGAAACAGCCCAGGGCCAGCATGGAGCCAGTCCCTCTCTTACCTGCAGATGTTTTCTATGGCAATGTCACGCAGCTGCTCATACATGGAGGGCTGACTTTTCTTGCCAGGCATGACATTCAGTGTGGACTCGGAATGCTCGTTGGTTACACTGATCTTGATGTCATTACCACCTACTAAGAGGAGTACAGAAATCAACACCATTTCATGAGCTACACAAGACATTACTGTGTTTAACTATTCCTAAGTAATTATTCCTGAATTTAGCCAGTTACTACTTTGCTGTTCTGCTTTAGCATTATGATACTGCTTTTGCATTAGCAAGTGATCCAAACTGAACATTCTTCTTCTGGAGACCATAACTTGATAACAAAATTTTAAAACAACAACAAAACCCTGCCAAATACCAAGCTAGTCATGTGGCTGGAGCACAGGACATGGATGGGGAGTCTGAGGAACATGACCTTGTTCAGCCTGGAGAAGGGGCAGCTTTGGACAGCCTCGGTGGCTGCCTCCCAAAGTGCAAAGTAGGTTACAGGGCAGACAGAAGCAGCCTTTGTAGAGAATGAGGCACAACAGACACAACTTGGAACAAGGGAAGTTCCAACTGGGTATGTGATGTTTTTCCCCTCACTATGAGGACAATTTTGCCTTGGCTGTGGCTGCAGAATCTCACTCAGGACAGAAGTACTCAGCGTCAGCAGAAGAGCCACAGTTCTACCCCTACTGCTTACCCTTAGATACGCTTCTACCACAATTTTGTTTTCCTCCTCTCCACCTCCCAAAAAAAACCCAAACCACAATTCCTTCTCCACTTCCACCTACAGCTGTATCACCACAGAATACCAAAAGCATCAAAAAGTCATACAGGCTGGAAAACAATCACTCTGGAGCATGGCCTTTTCCCCTTTACCTGTGTGATACTGGCTGTGATATTTGTAAAGTTTCACAAGCACTGGGGAAGGTATCACAAGGAAGTCTCTCAATGATGGATTGACAGAATGAACCACAACAGGGAACCTCTCACACAGACGACCTAAACCCTAAAAACAGAAAATTAAAAAAAAAAAACAAAAACAAGAAAACATAGCTTTAGAAAACAGCATAACTTTTATTTCAACTGTAAGCTTGCAACTTCAGCTCAACACAAAAAAAGCACAAAACAAAACAAATGCTACATAGTTCTGAGAGATTCAATTTTTAGCAGAAGATTTAGACTTCTAAACCTCTAACTCTTTTAGATTATTCTATGCCTTGCTGCTCTCTTCCTGGGTGTTTTCACAGGAGGTACATGAAATGAACTGCACTCCCCAAAAATAAAGTTACTGGACAAGTTCCAGCATTTAGAGGAACCTGATAACTTACTACTCATTATGTGGTGGAAAAAGCCACATTTGTAAGACTAGGAACAAGTGTCCAATAAGAAGACACAAAAATTATAATAAACAAGTCTTATTCTAAAACCTCAGTGACTTGCCACTCCCAGTATCTGAACTATTTGTGTAATGGACTAAGAAGCTAAATATTTCAGTAGTTGGTCCTGGTTAAAAAACCTCATGAATCTTATTCTTCAAGAAGTAGTTAAGCTAATAAAATTCTAAAAGCAGTTCCTATTTTTCACACCAGACATCCAAATCCAAATGGACAACACAGTGATGGAAAGTACTAAAAACAGTAGATAAAAAGCATTCCAGCAACCTGTAAAACTCCCCAAACTCTCATTCACTGATACAGTAAACTCAAATGCTGTAGAGACAGACCTGCAAACAGCAAATCAGCAGTGGCAAGTGAGCAATTATCACTTTGCTTGAGGTTTTAGACTGCAGCTTCTCTGATAACTTGATGCACAGATTTTCTGCACCTTAAATGAAAAGTTCAACAGAAAAAGGAATCTTAGGTTTGTTATTAGGCCACACACAACTCAATGCTTATGGAATTTCTAAAATAATGCACAGAATTTATAAGCTTCATTCTCCTTATACTACCATTCCTCAAAAAGATTTAGTGCTGCTTCTGCAAAAACAGTTTTGGAAATTTAGTATCTGCACCAAACAGCTCTGTCAGTGGGTGAAAGAATGACAGTACTTAAAACTGATTTTGAGTGTACTTCTCCCTGGACAGAAACCAAGTATTGCAATGTCCAAAGGAAAAAATCCTTCACATATTGAGAGGATGGGTAAGATTTATACAAGAAAGAAAAGGGAGAAAAAGTGAGAAAGAGCTTTCCAGTCCTGCTAGCAATGAAGAAAAAACATTTTCTTTAAAAGAATCACTGAGAAATATTTAAGACATTAAGAGCAATAAATAAAACAGAAATTAGAAAATAAATAGCTGCATGCAATTCAGCAGTTATACCATTCCCTGTAGACAAGTAATAGGAAGTTTGTTTCATTTCTATGAAGAGATGTCTAACTACCCAGCCAACCCATCTGACAGCCTTTTGATGGGAGTTTTACTCTTGCATTCTAATAGCAAGAAGTATTCCACTGAAATTTATTTAATATTTCTCTGAGCACCATTTACTCTGTAAGTAATTCTACACCTCGGAACACAACAGACAGACACTGCAGAGACCAAAGAGCATTTTTTACTTTGCTCATCTTTCACAGCCCACACCATGAGATCCACACAGGCAGCATTGGCCTGACACCGCAGTTTCAAGGGACTCAGCTCGTTGTGCAGCCGATCCACATCGTGCAGGATTTTCTGCAGCTCTGACTGGCTGCTGTTGAATTGCTCCAGCACAAAGTCATGGATTTCCTTCACAAATGGGTTGGGAAGGTCTGAGAATAGAAAAGGAAACAACGTTATACTGGAAGGAAGTCAGTGTATTAGAGTAACAGCATATAAAATTCATTGCTACATTATAAACAAAATCATTTAATCAAGTTTATGTCCTGTCTAAAAGATAAATTTTATAGGAAAGTCCACCAGTGAGCAGACAATTCAAATGCCATCTATTAATATTTTTTATGGTGCTCTCAATATTTTTTTTCTACTTTCATAGCACCTTTTTTATATGGGAACATTTCACAATACAAATGTAATACCATACGTAGAGTTGCCAGGAAATACAAACCCCAATGTTCAAGCACTCAGTACAAAGCAGATGATGCTTGGGATCCTAAGCATAATGAAGGATAAATTTAAAGAATTATAAATACTATACCTTTCATATAGTATAGTGTGTCTCTGAGCATTTTAAACTGAGCAAGGTAAAGAGGGTCACTGAAGGTTTTGTAATAGAGGTCTGAACTAGTACCCGTCTGAAAGAGAAAAGAAGCAATCTGCCAGATTCAAAATGAAGTATTTTCCATTGTATCAATAAATAAATCTCACTCCACTCACTTATTTTTCCTCCACAATGTAAACAAGCATATAAAACAGGTACAACAGGTAATCTCACAGCTTTTCCCTCTCTAGTTTTAACAAGAGAAAAAGTACAGCCATTCAGTGCCTTAAACAAGATTCAGTCACTATCTGATTTGAAGGGCACATGTCTGTTCTCTTTAGCAGTGGGACTGAAAACAAGAAGGAGAAAAAAGGGGATTCAAAGCTCTCACTCTACCGAGATAGCAAAAAGAGAAGCTGAAGTTGTCTCCACCCAGGCCTACATTTTGAACATGGCACTGCTCGAAGGGAGGCTGGAGAGCAGAGCAGAGTCATTTCCTCACACATTTCAGCACACACCCCTTTCACCACAGCTTTATGCCCTGAGGAAATGAGGCAAACTCCTTAAAACGTGGGGGAGGCTGTGACAGAACTGCACCCAGGGGAGGGGAAAACGAGAAACCAGTCCTTGTTCTGAACCAAGGACTCACAGACCTACAGAACCAAGCCTGCCACCTCTGAAAGCAAAAGTCCACAAACTGCAACATGGATAAACTTGTGGAAATGACACCTAAAAGAGCAGCAGTGATTTCCAGGTCACAAATAGAAAACAATCAATGCACTTTACGTATGTCAAAAAGAGACAGTGTGACTGCATATGCAAGAAAGACTTTAGCCTACAGTAAACCAGCTTGGGGCAACCAATGCTGTCAGTTATTAGGACAATAAAGCTAATGTAAGAAGAATGACTGTTTCCATCTATGCTAGTGAAAAATATTCCTCCTTCACCCCCCCTTCACCATTCTTACATAGTCCAAGACTAGATTTAAACTACCAAAAGAACAGTTCACAAAGGAAATTAGTATCATTTTGTAAAGAGAAGGCATATCTTACCTAGGTAAATACTAATTTTTCAAGAATTAAGGCAAAAAATGAAGTATTAAAGTAAAAAAACAGGAATGTAAAAACATACCTCTGCAACTTCAGCTAAAACTGCATCTAAGGTCTTCAGAAGAGAATCCTCAACAATCTGCTTTACCTATGGAAGGAAAAAAACCAAACTAAAATTGGATGTTTCCTGTTGGTGACTCTTGATAAGAGAAGAATACAATTTAATACAATTTTGCTCATGCACAGAAAACACAAGTCACTTCACTACCAAGTGTCAAATGAAATGAAGGCTGCAACAAGAATATCTGAGCCTCTCTGTGCCGTTCCAAAATGGCTGGTGCAGGAAGCAGACAGGGCTTGCACCTTCTGTCACTTGCATGAATTCCAGTAACCAAACCCTTCCAGACAAGGGTCTCACTCTTACAGCAAAACTCAATCTTCTATTTCAGCAACTAGCACTATGTAAGGGACATCAGAACAAGTGTTCTGCAAGACTCAAGCAGGAAGCAGTTGACATAACCTTATTTGCTTTTCCAAATTCCTCACGGTTTACATGAGAGCTTTTTAGGAATGCTACTGAAGCGTGACATTAAATGGCATAAAAATAACACAACACAAAGCTTGAGAGACAAAGACTGTCATTTTACTTGCAATTCTAAAAGCTTGAACTGAAACTGCATCTATTTCTAGCACCAGTATCTAGAACACAGTGTCACTGCAGCCTTCCCAGGGACCCTTCACGTACCATGTTCAACAGCTGTCGGAGCATTTCCAGTGGGATGTTAAACTCTTTGTTGTTAATGCCATTGAAGAGAGGAGAAACTGAAAAGCTGGAGCTGATTGTAGAGAAGTAATAATCAGGATCCAGTGCACTCCCATCAGGAAGATATGAACCTGATCAGAAAAAAATGATGGAAATACAAGTTTGAGGAGAGAAAGGATACTTAACTTTGAATGGTAACATTTAGTCACCACCAAAGAGTTGTTCCCAACACAGTCTTTAACTTGCCAGCTATTCAGAGGTGCATTTCAGCTCTTCTACTGGTAAACCAAGACAGAAAACTGTGATACATTTGTCATTAGAAATTTACCATCACAACAAAAGAATTCCTTACAATGACTTGTGTCCATGTCAGAGATACTTCTGACAAATCTTTCCACACTACTGATGAGCATTTACCTGAAAACATCTGTAAATGCCCTTTACATCAAAAGCACAGGGACACAAAGAACAGGTTAAGTCAAAACTATCTTGCAAGGTTTTCCCCCATATTAGATGAAATGAACACATGGCACAACATTCACCTTAGAATAGGCACCAATTCACCACTGCAATTTGAAAGCAAAGAGAATCAAATTATTTTTCAGATTCAAATACTCTATTAAGCAAACAACTTGCTCAGCAAACTGCTCTTGGCTCTGTTTCCTCTTAAGAAATTACATCTCATGCCTTTCTGAAGTGCTCAGCTGGCTGTGCTAGAGTAATGTTCTTGTGATTAACAGGCTTTCAAGTAAGACTATTTATTGACAACAAAAAAAAAATCTTCATTTCTTTTTTTCTAAACCATTAACCTTGGCCAGAATAAAACCAAGGTCAATACTCATCTTCTTCAGAAGGCCATGTAATCACAAACTATATCAGCAGAAATAATACAAGAGCTGCCTGTAGCTGAAATATCTGGTAGAAGTTAGTACTGAAAATAAAATCCTGCTTAGAATAATCATAACTCTACCAGACAGACAACTAACATGATTCCAAAAATTTAAAAGTAGTCCACTATTCACCTACAGATTTAAGATTATTTCTGTTCTACTACAGTAGCATCTCTCTAACCTGCAGCCTTTTTTTTGTTTGTTTGCTTTTTTAAATTCAAAGCATGAAAACCATAACATTGAAGAATAGGTTGGTTCAACAGGGTAGACAGAAGACAAACAGGTTTCTTCCTACTTGGCAATTTAGGAATGGTATTTGAATTACCCTGCAATTCCATTATACAACCAAGGAAGACAGATGCCTCTAGAAACAGCAATTTTAAGGAAAAAGAAAAGCAATATGGAAGAAATTAATTTAAGCCAGGGCTTGAGAGAGGAGAATGGCCCAGAAACAGACAAAGTCTAAACTGCTAAAAACCTCAAAGGGCCAGACAAAACCAGAGACACAAAACCACCTCGGATCCAGAGCTAGTCCTCCACCTGATTCATGAAAGAGAGTTTATTTTTAAGCCCTACTTTGACTTTGAGCTCACAGCTACCAAACTCAGTGGTTAAGAGTTTGTATATTAATTAACGAAACTTTGTATATTCATAAACTTTCTAACACATCTGGTACAGGAGCCAAAGCACATCAGTGAACCCTCCACTCCAGTGTCTCCTTTTGTATTTCTCACTTCAGCCAATTACTGGGTCCTCCACAATGACCCCCATCACACTCACTTCAAATGGAGCAGTTGTTTAGGATTGACACAATGTGCCACAAAGGCCCCAAAATTCCAGACCCTAGACCAACAATTTAGTTGTCTAGTGAAGCACAGTATTAACACTTGTTCCTCAAATTTACTCAGCCTAATCTCCCAAAATATTTTTGGCCTACTTGAATTAATTCCTTCAGTACCAGGCACTGCCCAGCAGCAAGGGAATCATGTCTCTCCAAGACTGCCAGGAACAACTGAGCCTGGAAAATGCTGGTGTTAATAATTACTTCCTATTGTCTTTAAACCACCAGTTTCTTCAAAATCCTAGTAGGCATGTGCCACTGAATTACTGTAAGAATTCTAGAAGGCAGAGAAAGGGGTCAAAGGTTTTTGGTTTTCCATTTTCTATAAATAGCAACAAACCCCCCAAATCACAAACAGTTCCTTTGCAAGGTAATCTACCTTCAAAGTAATGAAGTGCAGATCCTCCAGGAGAGCTGGGAGGGGGAATTCCACGTTCAGGACTAACCTGAAACATTGCACAAAAGCCGTATTTTAAAAATTATTTATAAAACACTGAAAAAACTGTGAGGGAATGGTTTGTACACTTTAAAATGAAACAGTTTCAAGCAAAACTAACAGGAACTACATATTGCTGGGTCTAACAGCTCAATACCAGACAAAAATGGGAAGTTAAAAAATGCCATTCCAGTGTTTTTGACTGAAGGGAAGAGATCAGAACAATGACTCATCTACTGTAGGAAACTAGGCTAATAACAATCTGTAATTTCAAACCCAGCATCTGAATCCATTCTTCCCCCAAGACCACGAGCACCCACAGCTCCTGGTGAAACCAATGAGAGCTCCTGTATCCTCAGCACTAGTGAAAACTTGAGCCATTAAATGCCAGCTTCCCAAATTTACAGATATACATTACAATGCTTTCTAATGAGAATAACTCCAGGAATAAGGATTTGCCAATTGCTCCATGTGAAGCCTTACTAGTACAGTTGTTAGTTTAACTGTCACTGATTGTTCTGTAATTCAGAAACTACAAAATTATTTTGAAACTCAAGTTGTGGAACCAAAATAAAGATCTCTGTATCTGGTCAAACACTATGTTAAGAGACTCTCTGCATATCCAGGCTTAAGTCTAAACTCCACTGAGACCAAGAAATCATTTCAGCACTGGCTCCAACACAGAGCAAGTCAGACAAACCTGTGCAATGCTGGATACACTGCTGGTCTTTTTCTTCAGTGTTCCTTCCTGGCAAACAGTGAGCAGAGAACTGGGAAGAATCGATCTGAAATCGTTAAAGGATCGCCGGCGAATTCCTTCAAGCTCTTCTGGAACTCTCAGGGAATGTGGGGGAATTTTAGGAAAAAGCTTTGAAAGGAGAGCCTCCTCTGAATTACTGTAGCGACCAAAGGCTCGAGAAATTCCTATCAGGCAGGGCACTGCATACTTGCATAAATATTCTGGGAAAGAAAAACACATGTAACAGCACATGAACAGCAACTTAGAGCTTCCTCTTCATGGTTTTGCTACCACTTAACTAAACTGTTTCAGCCTAAAGTGCTTTACAACGACTGACTTGTACAAGTAGAGGAAAAACCATGGAAGTATCATAAATTAATACACTTCTGCTTCTGTATTTACCAGTCAGCAACACACAGAATAGAAAAGTGCTAAGGGAAGCTGAAAGACAAAAATCACTTTTCAGAAGTGATCCTCATAACCAACAACAAACACAAGAGAAGTTCAGAGGACAGGAGTTACAAATAAAGCAATAATTTTATCACTACCTTTATCATGCATTTGTGGTGTCTGGCACATCCCCAAGAGGAACTGCATTACTTGTAGAACTGCATCCAAAATCTAAAGTCATCAAGACAGATACACAAAAATATCTTTTAGTAAAGAGATATCATTATCTTATGCCAGGTCATTATAACAAATGAAACTTGCAAAATTAACCTAAGCAGCTCTGTAAAGATTTCTTAATGTTGTGTGACTAAAAGATTACATTGCCCTCACTCGGCTTAGAGAGCTTCTCCTGTAAAGTCTGCAGTGAGCTGCATGTACTACACAATGAAACTGCAGCATTTCCAAGCTCAGTATCAAAACTGCAATTCTAAAACCCTGGGCTCAGTGACTGACACCCAAAAGTAACTGCAAACCTATGAATATATTCCAGATACTTGACTATTTACACAAGCAGATGAATGCATCAGTACACATGCTAAAGCAATAGCCCCTTGCTGACAGGGGCCTGCTGTGCTCCTCTCCAGACATTTGTCAGGAATGCACCACTGGAGAACTGGGCAATACAGCAGCACAAACTTAAACTCTACCTGTTCTCTGAGAGATGCATCCCTGTAAGCCACATCAGATAACAGTGTCACTAAGCAGAAGCTGAAGTTTTCTGCCACTGGAAGCAAACCTGCAAAGTAAAGGAGAGAAAACCAGCTACCTAAGCCTTGTTAGAGAGAACCAACACAGAAACAGCAAATTATGACAAATTATGATAAAGCAAGAAGACATGTCATAAAGGTCTGACAGACTGTAGAAAAAGATAGTATTACACACAAAATTTAGACACACTCTAACCATCATAATTTCAGCATAAATGTTAAAAGAAAAATCAGAATAATTAAAAACGTTCCCAGGCTTTCAAGTAATTGGAAAAAAACCTTAATTACATAATATGATACAAAAGAATTTTTATTAAGAGGCATTAAAGGAGCAAAAAATGAAGGGGTTTAAATAGCAACTAAACATCAAAGCTAGAAGTAGAGCATACAAATCTCAGGTTCCACTCTCCTACTGTAACTACTACACAATCTTCTCCAATTTAGTAACAAAATATATTGAACACAGAACTACTTGGAAAGTGCAATTCATCAAAAAGCAGCCAAGCAGGAAAACAGGGAGCTATTCAACTTCCTTCTGCTTCTAAAGAAAATCAGTATTAAGGGCTGTCCAGCCAGGAGCTAAGAACCTAGCAGGACTTCTCCCTACCCTTGAACCATGTCCTGAACAATCTTTGCTATTGCTATTTCCATGAGAAAGATCAAAAATCCAACCATCACCTCTGCCTTTCCGTGCATTGCTTTCCTCTATCCAGTGGACTTTGGGGAGGCCCTTCAGGAGCCGGAGGAGGTAAGGAACCACATTATCCTTGTGCTGAAGAAGAAAACATTCTATTTAAAACACAGAAGAAAAGCTGAACCATGTAATTTCAGGATACTACTCTATACTATCAAGAGATATGGAATGATTACATTAGCACACACAGAACTTGCTTCTAATGATGACTCCACAGGCTTCTTGAATACTGCAAAACTGATTTCAACACAAGCAAATGAAAGTAACCAAATTCAATGCCTTAACTCCAAGCCTTTTGTTCCAGGCAACAGTTCATTCTCTGTAAAAGTTTAAGGAAAAAAATTCCAGAACAGTACCAAACCCCGCACAATTTATTAATTGACAGTAAAGTCCCAAAATCATTTTAAGACCGCTAGAAATTCAGAGTGCCAATGCCATGGCCTTATTCAAGTCACTTAGCACATCTATGGAACACTTCAGCTCCCTCACCTGCAAATCAAAGGGCAGCACACAGCTGCCTTATAAAAAACCCCACAAACAAAGGCAAGAAGAAAAAAGAACATGATCAATAATATCCATACAAGCTGTACCATAGCACATGGATATTAAACAGGAGGCAGTTCAGGCCTGATGCAAACCACAGCAATATGAAGGAACTTAAGGTGAGATCTAATAACATTGGACCTGGGACTCTGTCCATCCTTCCTTTCCTCTGCACAGAACAATACCAGGCCCAGCAGTTAAGGGAAGAGAACCAGCTTGCCCTGGCCATGCTGGCAGACACAGAGGGATGCTGCTGTACAATGCAGCCTGTGTGCACTGTCTGTCTGTTTAGCCTGGCATGAAAGGGCCTATTGCAAACCTGACCTTCAGGAGGGCACTGGAGCATCCCTGTCATTCAGAGTATGGGGGGGAAGAACATGGAAGGACACACATAGTTTGAGTAAATCCTCCTGAATTTACCCCTTAAGCAATCCTCCTTTCTCTCCTTAAGCCATGATGAGCAGAAAACATGACAGCAGTTTGGCTGTGGCAGTGCCATGACTTCTGCCTATCATACTCATCAGTACTTCTTTCCTCTCCTGCCTGCATCCATCTCTTATCTCTGATCTTTTAATCTGTTTTTATGAAGAGTAAACACCAACTTTTCATTCATTGAACAACAAACTTGAATTAATCCAAGATCTTTGAAGATAAATAGGTAGCCCCAGTGGGAAACATACCTGAAGGCCAGATTCAATGAGGAAGATTCCTAAAGCAATAACAGCATCCCTGCGCCGTTCATCCAGCTGGAAAATCCCATGGAAATCCACTGGACACATACAGAGCAGCTTTTGTACCTGAAAAACAGCAGAGGGAAAGAACAGTGGAATAAGATGGAAAGTGTCAACACAAACTGAAGCTTGTTTGAAGTGCACAGTGGTCTCTCCATCTTCTGGAAGACAAATGGCCACATTACCCCCCTTTAGTCATCAATCTTAAGGAGGGCATCCAAGGGCTAGGAAAGAGTGATGAATGACAGAAACCAGAAAAAGACAGAAAAATCTCAAGCAGATATCAACCATTTTTACCACAATTTAAAAGTTTTCTTCAACACTTGATCAAAGTGTTGAAGTACAACAAAGCCTTCCTTCCACTACTTCCCTTTGAGATGTGCAGGAAATGTGCAGCAGGCACATTTATCACATTTACCCAATTCCTGTAAACAAAAAAATAGGTGGATAGAGCTTCAGTTACAGCTGCACCAATGCCTTCTACACATACAGCACTGAACTGTTACCAAGCTGAGTATGACTTCTGCCCAAATCCTTTCAACATAACAGACTAAGTTTTCAGAACTGTTATTTTCTCACTACTTACCTATTATTTCACTCCATACTTAGCAAACATATCTAAAGAATACATCAGACCTCCCATATACTTTATTCTTCTATGGAACTGTTAATAAATGGAAAATGCAACAAGTATATCAATTTTTTATAAATTTCCTTTATGTTAATAAATACTACCTAAAAAGGGCTTTCATAATAAATAACTATGTTTGACTCATCTATACTTGAAAGTCAAGTTACTTCCTATTTAGCTAACTCTCTAAACAGCCACCTTGAAATTTCTAAAGCAAGAAACAATTTCCCTAGAGGATTAGGAGAATTTACTGAATGCTCAGTGGAATTCAAGATTTTGGCCCTTCAACTGCCAGACCTCATAATTACACAACCTGTAACACAACACAAATAATCCTCTTGCTCAGCATAAAATACGGTAGAGGAAATATGAACTTTGGAAATTGACTGCTGATGCATGTGTTCCACGTCAGATTACACTTGCAATAACATGAGTGATTAACTTTAGCTAGATATCAACTGTTACTATCACTGAACTCCTGTGGCATTCCGTCAAACTAAAAAAAAAATAAAATGCCTGGATAACAGTGAACCAACAGCAGGGTTTAGAAAAATTATTCACCGTTGGCTGTCAGACCAATGGTACATTTCCAGAAAGAGAACTCAGAAAAGAAGGCTGCAACAGCTGGCCCAGAACAAGCACCACATTTTCATCAGCACAGAGCGGTGCTTTTCAGCTATTTAGTGACGATTACTGCCTAATGCAATTTAGGCGTTCTGTCACTCGGTGCTCAGGGCAGCCCAGCCCCAGCACCCCCGGCTGTCCATCCCCGACCGGGCAGCAGCACGGGCACCTTCCCCGGGCAGCGGGGCAGCCCCCGGGGCACTGCCCGGACACAGGTCCCGCCTGGGTTTTCCCTTCACCACGGCTTCATCTCACCCAGATTTCACCCGGCGCTGACTGCCTCGCCTAGGTTTAACCAGACACGTGGAGGAAAGCAAGCAGCCCTAATGAGGCTGAAATTAATTAAGCCCACAAGACCATGTTCCACAGACTTCGGGGACACGCAGCAAGCCCAGTTCTTTGCTCCGAGGGTGCGGTGCTGACGGAATTTTTGGGTCAGCACCCGTGAGGCCCAGCTGCCCCACGCACGCACGGACCAAGCCGGAGAGACGGAATCCCCTCAGAGAGTCCCAGACATGCCCGCCCGGGCAGAGCAGCGTCCCCCGGGGCATCCCCGGCCCGCGGGCGCGCTCGCTGCCCCTGACCCACTTGCCACGGGCGACACGGGTCCCCTCACGGGTGTGACAGCGCCAAGGGGGCGGCCCACGCCCCCCCCACACGGCACAAACACGGCACAGAAGGGGCCACGCGCGGTGCCGACTCTCCCACGCTGCTCCAGTGACCTGTACACACAGGGGCCACCCCTCCCGCGTGACGGCCCTCCCACCACACGCGGCCTCCACGCGTGACAGCCCCGCAGCCCGCACACACGCAGCGCCCCACGCGTGACGGCCGCTCCCCACGGACGCCCCTCACCTTCTCCAGCGGCGCCGGGTTCTGCACCGCCAGCGACCGCGCCAGCGACAGCACCGTGTTGAAGTAGAAGCCGCGCGCGGTGGCCGCGCTGGTCCCGCGCCCCGCGGGCCCCGCGGTGGG